>JAQMWT010000572.1:0-203173 GCA_029834535.1 Chrysophaeum taylorii | reverse complement strand
CGTGGGCTAAAAGCGTCGTGCCGTGCGAGCGTTTCCGCTTCTTAGCCCTCGTATCGGCATCCCGTCGCGCATAAAAATCGGTGCACGGCACGAGTTCCTCGACGACCAAACCCTCGATCTGGTCGGGTTCGTTATTGAGAAACGTCGCTCGCGGCCCGGGTCTCGAACTCAAAGATGACCTCTCCCGTAAAGTCGCGAGTCTCGCGGTGCTCGCGGAGCTTGCGGTGAGGAATGGTGAACGTCCGCGATTCGTGGATCGAGGCCTTGGAGAAGCGCGCGTAGACGCTGCGCGACGCCGCGGGATCGTCGAGCGGAAGCGGCCGTCGCCGGCTCAGCTTTGAGTCCCCGACCTGTTGGATCGAGTCCGATCTGGCTCCGACGTCGAACACCACCTTGGCGCGCTCCGTAGGGCTCATAGACGGCAAGTACTCGACGATCCTGTTCGAGTTGGCGAGAACCGAGGACTCGATCGCGCCGCTCGGGTCGGCGTGCCGCAGCAAGAACTGGTCGTACGGCAAGTTCTCGTCGCAAAAGTAGTACTCGACCTGCCGCAGCACCTGCGCCCGCCGCGCGTCGTCTTGGTCAAAGGGAAATGATGATGACATGTGCTCGCCGATTCGCGTCCGTTATTACAACAACAAGACTTAGCCCCTCGTCCCTGGTGCTCGTCCCGGTACGACCAGACGAGATGGCCTGCGAAGCGATTCGCGAGCTCCTCGCCGTCGGGGAGGCATCGGGGTCGCGGCGTCGAATCGCCGCGACGCTGGCGGAGAAGAGCAGCCGGCGAGCCCTCTTCTCGGCGGCGGACGAGTTGAGGGCCCTGGGCTTCGACGAGCGGACACTCCTTCGCGGGCTCGCAGCCGCCGTCAGTCGCAACGGCGTCAAGCCGGGGCTCAGCGCCGCCGCGCTCGACTGGCTCTGCGCGCGACTCTCGGCCGACGAACTCCCGCCGGTGCTCCGCGAGGATATCGTCGAGGCGACGGCGGCCAAGCCCGCCTCGGCCGACGCGATCCAGGTCGTCGTCGCGAAGAAGCCCAGCCCGGTCGCCGTCGAGGCCCCCCTAGACTACCACCAGGACGAGGAGGAGGAGGAGGAGGAGGAGGACGACACCTACAAGGCCTTCGCGCTGCGGTACTGCGAGCGGCTCGCGGAGGACGAAGAGCTCGGCGACGCGGAGGTCGAGGAGGAGGAGGAGGAATCGCGCGAGGAGCTCGACGCCAAGCGCCGCGAGCACCGGACGGCGCTCAACAAGGCGCGCGCATCTGGCAAAGGCAAGGATGCCGTCGAAGCGCTCGGACGCGAGATCGCGACTCTCGTGCGCCGCATCCAGGACGAGGATGACGCGGCGGCGCGCCCCGACGTCGTCGAGTCGTCGTCGCCGTCGTCGCCTTCAAACAACGAAAAAGTTTCGGCCGCCGCCGCGCGCCCCGCCGAGGAGGCTGCGGGACCCGAAGAGAATTCCTCGGACGACGAGTGGGACACATCGCTGCTCGAGCGCGAGGACGTCGACGAAGAGGTCCTCGCCTCGTACCGCGCGATGCACCCGGTCGTGCGCGCGGCCAAGATGTCGTGGTCGGGCGCGACGCCGCGGCAGAAGCTCGAGCAGTGGTGCCGCGAGCGCGGGAACCCGCGGCCGAGCTACGAGGCGGCCTCGAAGACGGCCACGCGGTGCCGGGTCTGGGTCGCGTCGACGGGAAAAAAAAAGGGGGGGCGCGGGACGCCCAAGAGGCCGCTGGGTCCCCCCACGGTCGAGACGACGGGGGACGCGTCGGGCCTCGAGAGTTGGGCGGGGTCCAAGGCCTGCCAGGGGGGCGCCTCGGGGGCCGCGCGCGACATGGCGGCGACCATGGCCCTCTTCGACCTCGCGCCCGAGCTTCCCGTCTACCGCGTCCTCCCGCCGCCGTTCCGCGACTGGTGGCTCGCGCGCCTCGAAGAGGAGCGCCGCCGCAAGGAGGCCGAGGCGCAGGCGGCGCGCAGACGCAAAGACGCGGACTTCGATCGCCGCTGCGATGCCCTCGTGGCACGCCTCCTCGACCTATTCGCCGACGACGACGACGACGAGCCGCGAGAGGCCGCCTCGCGGAAAGAAGAGGCTCCGCTCGACAGCTGGGAAGATCTCGTCGACGACGACGACCGCGCGAACCACGACCCAGACGACGACGACGAGGTGGAAAAGACGGGCGTCGAGGAGGCGGCGGCCTCGAGGACGACGACGGAGGAGGCGCCGCGCGGCGAGACCACGGACGACGTGGCGTTGCGGCGAGGTTCCGGCGGCGGCGGCGGCGAGGCCCGCCGGCGGGAAGGCGACGCGCTGCGGCGCGAGTGGCTCGAGCACAAAAGGCGATCCTCGCAGTATCGCAAGCACGCCTCTTCGCGCGCCAAGCTGCCGGCCGCGGGCGCGCGCGAGGAGTTTTTGCGAGCGTGCGGCGAGTCGCAGGGCGTGGTCGTGTGCGGCGAGACGGGCTCGGGAAAAACGACGCAGCTGCCGCAGTTTTTGCTGGACGAGGCGCTCTCGGAGGGCGGCGAGCGGGCGCGGGCGTGCCGCATCGTCGTCACGCAGCCGCGGCGGGTCGCGGCAGCCTCGGTCGCGCGGCGCGTCGCCGAGGAGATCGACGAGCCCCTCGGCGGCCTCGTCGGGCTCCAGATGCGGCACGAGCGGCGCGTCTCGCGACGCACCAAGCTCCTGTTCTGCACGACGGGCGTGCTGCTGCGCGGGCTCGACGACGACTTTTTCTCGGGCGCGACCCACGTCGTTCTCGACGAGATCCACGAACGAGCGGCCGAGTCAGACCTCGTGCTCGCGGCGCTGCGGCGGCGCGTCGCCGCCGGCGCGAGGACGAGGCTCGTCCTCATGTCGGCGACCGTCGACGCGGCGCTCTTCCGGGGTACCTCCTCGAGAAATCGAAAAAGACTACTACTACTACTACTACTACGACGCCCGTCGTGAGGGTGCCCGGCCGCGCCTTTCCGTGGCCGACTACTATCTCGAGGACCTCGACGCGACGAAGCGCGACGCGCCGGAGGACGAGCCCGAGCGGCTCGACTACGATTTGGTCGCGGCGGCCGTCGAGGCGGTGTTCGCCGGCCGCTTCGCCGACGGCGCCGGCGGGAGGCCCGAGTCGGGCGCGGTCCTCGTCTTTCTGCCGGGCGTCGGCGAAATCCGCCGCGCGGCCGACAGGCTTCGCGGGTGCGGGAGTCCTGTCGTGCCGCTGCACGCGACGGCCGCCAAGGAGGATCAGCGGCGCGCCTTCGAGCCCGCCAAGCCGGGCTCCTGGAAGGTCGTCCTCTCGACGAACGTCGCCGAGTCCTCGGTGACGCTGCCCGACGTTTCGTGCGTGATCGACGCCGGCCGCGTCAAGGAGGTCCAGCACCGCGACACCGCGGGGATCGCGTGCTCGACGCTCGCAGTCGCGTGGTGCTCTCGCGCGTCGGCGCGCCAACGCGCCGGCCGAGCCGGCCGCGTCCGGCCGGGCGTCTGCGTGCGCCTCTACTCTCGCGCCTTTTACGACAAAAATATGCCCGAGCACGCGATGCCCGAGCTCCAGCGCGTGCCGCTCGACGAACTCCTCCTGACGCTCAAAGCCGTGGACGGCGGGAATAAGTTTGGCTCGGCGTCCGCCTGGCTCGGCGAGTGTCCCGAGCCGCCGCCGTCGCACGCCGTGCGCGCGGCCCTCGCCGACCTCGCCTCCCTCGGCGCGCTCGAGGGCGCCGTGCTGAATAATGGCGACGACGACGCCTCCCTCCATCTCACGCCCCTCGGGGCCCACCTCGCGCGCCTCCCGGTCCACCCGCGCCTCGCCAAAATGCTCGTGCTCTCGGCCGTCTTCGGGTGCGTCGACGCCGTCGCCTCGATCGCCGCCGCCGCCTCTGCCTCGGGCCGACCCGACGCCGTCTTTGTCGACGCCCCGACGCCGCCGCAGCGCCGCGCGCGCCGCGAGCACCTCGCCCCCCCGGGAGCAGACCTCGTCGCTTCCGGTCGCGCCCTCGACGCCTACCGCCGCGACGCCCGCGCCGTCGCCCGCTTTGGCCTCCGCGAGCCCGCGCTCCGCGACGCGCTCGACGCGCGCGAACACTTCGTCTCGCTCCTCGCCCGGGCCGGCCTCGTCTGCGACCGCCGCGACCCCGACGCGAACCTCGTCGCCGCCGTCCTCGTCGGTGCCCTCGCGCCGAACCTCGCGCGCCGCCGGCGCTCGGACGGCGCCTTTGACGTTCCGCGCAAACTCCTCGTCGTCTCGAGCAACAACACCTCCGTCTCGGAGGACGCCCCCTCGAAAAAGGTTCGCCTGGAGAAGGCGCGCCTCGACGCCTCGAGCTTCCTCGAGCCGCCAGCCCTTCTTCTAAAGGAGGACGATCTATTTTATGCTTTTTTTGCCCGCCGCTGGGAAGCCAAGCGCTCGAGACTCCTCGTTTCCGGCTGCGCCCTCGCGACCCCGCGCGCCCTCCTCCTCGTCTACCCGGGGGACGTCGTCGTCCACCACGCCAAACGCCGGGCCACCATCGCGGGCTGGATCCACCTCCACGATATGCCCGCGCAAACGGCCGTCCTCCTCCGCGACCTCCGCCTCAAGCTCGCCGCCGCGCTGGCGGAGCTCTTCCAGCGACCCCCCGCGACCTTTGGCTTTTCGGACGAAGCCAAGGCCATCGTCAAGGTCGTCAAGACCATTCTCCAGGACGACCCTCTCCGCGCCATTTCCGGCGAATAACTGATTTTTTTTTTTTGTGTCCTACCTACCTCACCTACCTACCTACCTACCTACCTACCCCTACCTACCTACCCGGAGGATGGGATGGATTCGGATTAAGATGATCCGGACGCCGCTGCTTTTTAGTACGCGAATCTCGTTTCACTTCTTTTCTTCGCGGGAATAAATGAACAACAACAAGACGAACGGAGACCGAAACCGCCGCCGCCGAGAAATGAAATTCGCGGGATGGTCGGCACGTTGTTCGTTCCTAGAGAAAGGTGGCTTCGAGGGCTTGGCGGCGGAGGCGCGCGTTGTCGTCCGGAACGTCCAAAAGCAACGAGCGCCACAAGGCGACGAGCTTTGCCTGCTCGGTCATGATGCGCTCGACGATTCCCATGGGGTCCAGGAGAAGCGTGGCCCCGTCCTCGGAGCGGACGCGCGGGGGCTGGTCGGCAATCTTGACCAAAAAATCCTGAGCGACGTGGTAGGGCGCGTCGCCGTCGAACGGCGAGCCGTGCTCGCTATAAAATGTTTCGAGGTAGGACCGCGTATAGGCCGCCTGGGGGGTCTTGTGGCCGTCGAGCTGCCTCAAGGTCCGCAATATCGCCTGCTGCACCGAGAGCCGATCGAGCAAATCAAAATTACCGCCGCGAAACGCGGTCGAGTCGCCCGCGCCGATCGCCGCGTCGTAGCCCTCGAGCACGGGCATCGCGAGCCTCCGCGCGTCCTGATCGGTCCCGTTGCGCGCGATGGCGCGTCGCGCATTCACGAGCCGCGAGTGCAACACGGCCACGTCCTCCAAGTCCTTCCGCCACTCGACCGCCAGCGCGCGCCGCAAGTCCAGCACGCGCTCCGCGAGGTTCCGCGGAAATATGTCCACCGTGTAGTTGAAATACCGCTCCTGCAAGTACGGATTCGACCGCGACCACCCCCCGATCCCGTTCCCTCGTCGCTTCAGCGACACGACGATGTGCTCTATGTCGGACGTTATCATGCGACCGACGTACTCCTCCCAACTGATCCGCAGTCCGTGGGTTCCGTGGAACCGCGCAATACCCTCGTGGTTCTCGAACCGCTCCAGCCAGTTCGCCGTCACGCGGTCTCGGTTCGTCTTCTGGTAAAATATCAAAGTCTGGAGCGACCGCTGGGTCAAAAAATTATTCAGCAACAGCTTCTGATGCCTCTTCTCCTGATCGCTAAAGTCATCGATCGCATCGTCGATGCTCTGCAACGCCACGCGCGAAACCCGCGTCGTCGGGACCAACACAAACGCGACCGCCACGCGCAACACGCCCACCAACCACACTCCCGACGACGACCACCGCATCACAACTCACTACTTTTCACCTGATGATGATGTCGGCATCAAATCAAATCTTACTGTTAATAATAATAATAATAATAATAAGACTGGCAAATTTCGGTTAAATCCTTGCCCTGTCGGTTTTAAGTTCGAATAATAATGAAATGAAGCAGCATTGCCCTAAAAAACTCCTCCTCCTAATTTTACTTGATTCTCCTTTACTTTACCTATTACTTTACCCCTCTCGCCCGCTCCATTTTCTTCGTGCGTACAACGCTGTCTGTCTCGCGCTTGGTCGTGTTCCTTTTCCTTGTGTTGCGGCTGCGCGGTAGCACGACGCTGTCGCGCTCGCTCGCGCTCCTTTCCTTGTCTTGCGGCTTCACGCGAGCACGCGCTGTCGTTTTTGGTCCGCGTCAAGGTCGCGGTGCTTTTGCTGCTTCTCAGCTTCGCTCGGGCGGTGCCGCGCAGGCCGCGCGTGTCTCTCGCTCTCGCGCCGCTCTTTACGGAAGAGACGCCGTGGCTGGTCCACTGAGGCGTCGCCATCAATGGAACTCTGATCCATAAACAAGATGGATTTTCAATGTTAAGAAACAGTAATAATAACCGCACGAACAGTACTTGAGTAATAACACCTGGGCCACGTCGTCGGCATTCGCGGAAAGCAAGAAGCCAGGTGCCCAATGTGTATAAAATCGAGTCAACTTCCGTATTTCTGACTCATCATTACCGGTCAGAACAGGGCAACGACGTAATACAATTTCAGTAACACAAACCACCCACATCCTTCATGCACCACACACACCACTTAGCAGTCGACCTTTAAACACAATGCGATTGGCTGGTCATCTCGTCGTGGTTGCGGCGCTCGTCTTCGGCCAAGAGTATCCTTTCACGCCGGAGAACGTCCAGGACTTCGTCGAAAAGCAATTTGCCGATTTCTTTACGGATTGCGAGGCCTTCGTCGCGAGCTTTAGTCGAAGGTTCAAGTACTGCGATGCCGAGCCGGATTGCCTCAAGAAACCCGATGACCTTCTCGAGTTGTGCCTTGCTACAGAGGGCACCGTCAACGAGATCCACACCGATCTCGACATCCGACCTGGCACGACGCCGCCACCGTTCTATCCGCAGATCGCGATCGTCGGCAAGCAGACCGTCTGCCTCGACCTCGGATTCGATTTTGGCTTTGGCGTTTTGACCCCGCTCTGCTTCGAATTTGTCATTACCGAAGAGCTCAAAAAAGAGTGCGACAACGAGTTCGATCTCGAATCTGTTGCCTGGACGGGCTACTACAACAACATCATTGGCACCTGCCCCGGATTCACGCCCCTCAACTGCTCGGCCCCTTAGATTGTCTTGTTGTGACTCAAACTCTATCGTTTTCTTCACATCGGCCGTCTGCAGAGTCGCCATGCTTGACACATCTCACATGTACAACATGTGGTCCCCGCCTTCCGGGCCCCTGCTTTTTCATCTCGCTCGTTCCTCTATGTGCTTCTTTTCTTCGCCAAGATCCTCCGCTCGTGCGTCTAGTGTCGTCCTTTGCGATCCTTCTTTTCTTGCCTCCTTCCTCTCTTCCGCTTGCCTTTGTTGTCTCCGCTTTCGCCTGTCTCTTAATTTGCCGCTTCTCTTTTCATTCATTCATTCTGTGGTCTTCTTTCTAATCCCACAAAGACCATGCTCTCGGCCCGCGCGCACGAGCGAGAGGATAGCAAACCTGGGAATGCTGGTAGCGGAGTGCACGGCCAGTCAGAATGATCAGCCTGCTCTCTCTCTGCCGCCGCCTTCACATTTCCGGTATGCAAAGTCTTGGTACCGATAATCTACTTTTGAGGTATATAGGAAGGGAGGTGGAATCGGTACAAAAGGTCCGCGGCACGCGATTGTTGCCCCGGAGCCGGGCCGATGCGAGTACCATGCCGCCGGAGCAGGGGGCAAGTCTCGTAGGGTGAGTGGCCGCGAATCGCTCCGCTCCAGGATGCACGGAAAGCGATCCTTTCGAGCCCCGCCACAGAGTGTTTACCCTCATCTGTCGTCACGTTCAACACAGCGCTGCATCTTCATTACTCTGCAGAGTAAAAAGAATAGGGTCAAAAAAAAAATTTACTTGACTTGACTTTGCCATTTACTTTACCCCTCCCGCGCTGTGCCTAGAGTCAAGGGTTTTACTTTACCCTTGGAGAGATTTGACCATCTCCGGGTACATGGTAGAGGCCGCGTGCGGTCTTAGGCGTGTACAGACCATTCCGCTTGTCACGTGCTACTACACAAGGTAAGGATTTAGGCCCTAACTCCTTAAGGACACATTAGGTCCCATAGAAGCTTTTGCACTGACAACGAGGAACGAAGCTTCTGCTAATTAATCAAAAAAACCCCATACCGTTAGGTACGCACCTGGAGGACTTCACCTTGCTGAAAGAAAGCTTCAGACTGGGATCTTCATAGTCTTGAAAGAAATAATTGCAGAAGGGTAAGGAAGGGGGGGAGTATGAGGGAAAGCCGTATTGCCGAAGAGAAAACCCTCGTGTTGAAGGAGTGTGAGAAGTGGTACGAGGAACTCCAGCGTCGTACACATTATAGTGTAGCTCTCTGGGCCCCCTCAACGTGTGGAAAATGCTTTATGCATTCCAGACGTTCTTGAGTGTGAAACTTGTGTACGATACATGAAAGCGTCGAACAATTAAACAAAAACAACAACATAAACGATAAAGTTACGATTGACATGAGGAAGAGGATGTATGACGCGTGGTTACATTACGCAACGAGTCTTCATCCATCTTAGCTGAAGGGTGGTCCAATTCACCATCACTATTCTCGTCAAGTTTCTTTAATTCCGGTGTAGAAGTGACATGGTCAGAATCGTCGTTATTAGTATTGTTGTTCAAGACCGTCGCGTCACAGAGATCGGAAAGTGGAGATAGAACGGATGATAAGTACGACAGAGCAGCGGCGGGAAGTAGGGTACGAAGTTCGGAAGTTCGGAGGCAGGGATAACATGTTCCTTTGCATCAGACATAGCGGTATGTAAACCAACAGCTGCATTTTCAATTACAAGTCGTTGCTCCTCTTCAAAGGTGTTTGGAGGAGACTGACCAACTGAAGTGATGAGTGACTTCGAGATGAGGTGAGCTAAAACAGCAAGAGCCGGCAACGTGGCATCCTGGTGCATCTGGTAGTTAGAAAATAAATCGTCCAAGAGTGATACATGCTTGGTTGTCAATTGCGCGGTTAGAACATCAATTGTGCCTTTGAGTTGAGTAATAGTCTCCAGTGCATCTGATAGTTGATGATCACGTTTTGAGATGTGTAGAGAGAGTGTCTTGACTTCTTCTCTCAGAGCTCGTATAGTTTCAGGGACATTATCGAGAGGCTCTACTGTAGAGGTGCTAAACGTAGCATGTTCTTGCTCAGCTTCAGACTATTTAGTGTCTGAAAATGAGTCAATTATTACGGAAAGATAACCAGTTTGGATAAGCACATTTCTTGAATGCAGTCTGGTGGTCCGGGACCAACTTTAGAAAATAATCCACCAACGGCGGCAATACCTCATGAGAGGATGTGTTAATCTGGCGCGAGACATCGTTAATGAAGCACTCGATGAGAACTGCAAGGAGCTCATCAGGGTTGGTGACGACGCAGGCTTTATCTTCGACGGACTGTAGCAATGACCAAGAGGTCACAAGTATTTCGATGTTTACAATCGAAATGTGGGGTAGTTGTAGGAGAAGAGGGAAATTATCATCATCTGGGCTGACTACTATGTCAGAGCTATCGATATTGTGTGCAGCCATGTGCTTTAGTAGTGCGTCCTTGAGCTGTTTATTTACTGGGATGGACTTTCCAAAACGCAGAATAGCGGCTCGAATGTGAGCTGATGGGTCATTATCACATGAGAGTAGAAGTCTGTCCAGACGACTTTTCATTAAAGCGATACCATGCTGTGGTAGGCTACACATGACACATATACAGAGGTAGACGGGGCGCGGAAAATCAAAGCAGTGTTCCGCATGCAGATCCGATAATAAGTGCTCTTCAATAAGCTTGGCGATAGCTTCGGTTTTTACTTCGTCCTCAGTACAGATTGCGAGAACCAAAGGAGTACCAGATGCATCCATTTTGTTGATACATTCGGCACAATGGACATGTACTTTGACAACTCCTTTGATAGAGGGAAATTTATGTAAACGCATGCCTTCATTTGCTGGCACGTTTGGTGCATTCTTTATCCTTTTCGTCTTTAAGCACAGGAGAGAACCCAGGAAACGAATGTTATCAGTTTTGTCGGTATTTTGTGCATCGGTGAGAAGCTGATGCAGAGGCTGTGACCAACATTGAATGTCATTAGGTGAGGGAAGGAGGAAATTTGGCGGATGATTACCAAGGGAAAGAATATTCCCCGACATCATTGCCATCACGTCAAACTTACAGTTTTTTAACAACGAATATTCTGCGCTCTTAGCAGGGGTGACGACATCCTGTCGGGTTGATTCCGCCGTCGGAGTGACAGGTGTCTTCGTTCCCTTTGCAATGGACAAATATGAAGGCCTCTTACGTGTATTTGGAGATCCGGGGTGCGTAAGCGCAGAATTTAATGGATTAAAAGGTGACAGTGCCGATATTCCACCACGTCCGCGAGTAAGCACTGAGTGTCGTCGAGCATCATCTTTATTCTTCGCTGGATTCATCCTCAGCAAACAAATATTGTATGCATGAGGGAGATATTGTTTTCAGCGAGCCGCATCTTAGAGAGCTTTATGATTCCGTTGCTGCGAGGGCTAGTTTAATGTCATTGCGGACATAGAGATGAGGGTAATGATTAATTGTCTTGCTGAGCTATGGGTTGTCGTAGACCAAGTAACGTACGAAACGTAGAAAAGAGGGGAGCACCGAAAGGCTTAGTGAACCCGTCGGCAATGTTTTGGGTGCCTGAGATGTGGTGCAAACGAATGCGTCTTAGGTGAACATAGTCACGAATGTGAAACCAGCGCGTACTGATGGCTTTGGCTTTGGTCGCGCTGTTCCGGGTTATTCGATAAATGGATGGCAGAAGCAGAGTCTCCAAGTATGGGACTGTTGTGCATAAATGACATGTCTGACGGTAGAGGACTGTCATGAGCATCGTAATCTAATAACAGATCTTTCCCTGAAGGTTGGCAAAGATAGTATTGCGGATTTATAGCAAAGGCCATTTCCGTCGGCAGTTTACGTAACCAGACCACATCATCAGCACACGTATTAAGCGCAATGAGCTCACTCTCATGCGTGGAAGTAGCCGTTATAGGCTGTAGTTTGGACTTCCAGGTGATAAGGGAACCAAACAAAAAAATAGCGTAACCAGTTGTGGATTTGCGATCATGTTCGTAGGAGGGCGCGTTATCAGCATCAACGAACGCGATCAGTGGATCAAAGTTACCTGAATCCACTTGTTCTTTAGTGTAGTTCAACATGGTTGCCATATCAGTGCGATTGCCAATGATAGAGCGTAGATGTTCCATTAGGGCGGAGGAGCCAGAGTAGTACCATAATCGAAGTAGAGATTTAAAATTCCATTTAGAGTTAGGACCCCCCCCCCTTAGTCTCGCACTCACACCTAAACACCCAAAATCGCTATGTCGAACACCGTGCTGCTCTTTGTGTCGTAGAGGACAGGACGAAAGGCAGCACTACCACTGCCACCATTCTCTACCAGAGGCACGGTGATTTTTACTGTTCTCTAGGTTTGGACCCAGTCCGGTACTGGTAGAGAAACGTCCTCCGAAAGACGTCGATCTCGATCGACGTCTCGGACAAAGACTCGGGATTTCCAGGTAAGAGCAATCCCCTGAAGTTCCTGAAAGTTTTAAGACCGTAGTCAAGTCTCATCACTTGCTACTGGTGAACAAGTGTAAAGAGTGTGACAGCAACCAACACAAGCGCGCAAAACGCAACCCCAAAACGATGGCGACTCACGACCCACAAGTCCCGAGTCTGGAAGTAGCGACGCAATTCGGTACACAACAAGCTCTCTTGCAGCAGTTCAAAGCCGATTTCTTTGATCACCTCGCCGCTGATTGCCAACAGCTCAAAGATAATTTCTTAGATCAACTCGCCGCTGATAACCCTGTCTTAAAAGCCAAAATCGCCGCTGATTACACTGATCTCAGAGCCAAAATCGCTGCCGCAATCGAAGCTCGAGACGAGCAACTTGATCAAGACGTGCAACTCGATCAAGACGAGCAATTCGAACAAGCTTCCACAACAGCTGTTCTTACGGCAACCCCCCCTTCTCACGAAGTCGCGACCCAAGAACCGATCATCTCGATGGTCACCCCCCCTCATGCCGTCTACTCCGCCGGATGTCAAACACCCCACGGCAAAGTCTCAGACCCCACTGCCTTCCCTCCGGACCCAGGCATAGCCAAGGTTACTCCACAACCTGGCACACCCCACATTCACGAGGACACTCCACCTTGTTCGAATATCGCACCAGCAATGTTGAACACTCCACCACCACCACCACTAAACATTACCCCCTTCACTCCACCAACCCCACCGGAGCCTCCACCTTTTTCACCGGAGACTAACTCCCCACTATCGACGACTCCCACTTCACCATCCATTCAAGTTCCCCAACATCCTCGTCAACCCCTTCGCCACAACACTCATTTCCTTCCTGATGATCATGCCACCTACGGCCATGACGGCCCCGGCACCGTCATCCCTGACCAAGCCCCCACCGCGGCTCAAGCTCCTGCCGCCCCACCGTCGGACCCAACTGTCCGATATCCATCATCTTCCTCAAGTCACTCTCCTCAAGACTTTCATCTCCACCCACAAGACCATGCCACCTACGGCCACGACGGCCCCGGCACTTCCATTCCTACCCCAGCTCCTTCCGCGGCTCAAGCTACTGCCGCCCAACCATCGGACCATCCTGACCGACCTTCATCACCTTTCGAAAGTCGCTGTTCCCCCGATTTTCATCTCCACCCGCGTGACTACGCACTCCACGGCTACGACCATTCCCCCGTCTCCACCCAAGCAACACTCCACCCCCCTTCTCAAAGTTCCAATGCACCTCCGTCTGCGCTCCAACGCGAGTTGGCCACCACTCAGGCTGCATTCCGCTCCCAAACCGCTGACTTGGCCGCAACCAAAGCCATGCTCATTCGCAAGGACGACGCTTTGTCCTCCACAGCCGCCAAACTCACCATAACCGACGCCGCCCTAGCATTCGCCACTGCCCAGCTCGCCATCCAAGCTGACGCATTGGTCTCCACCCGCGCGGAACTCCATCTCACCCACACCCAGTTCAAGGCACTCGAAACTGCTCACGCTGACATCCGCAACTCCCACTTTGAAACCAACGCCGCCCTCCACACCATTCTTGCCTCCTTAGATGCCACCCACCCCACCAAAGATGCTGCATCGCATCTTTTACCTCCTTTCCTCATCAACAACCAACCTTCATCCCCTTCCGAACCAACCCCCAATGCCTCTCCCCCGATTCTCCCCGAGTATCATCACCACCTCCACGGAAGCCCTGGACCCGGTTCTCCTGGTTCACCACCCACTCCGTCTCTCTGTTCTCAACCCCCCGCCATCTCTGGCCCCTCCTCTGCCAAATCACTCTTCGCCTCTCTGGCACCCCCCTGAACCCCTTTGCACCCGCTCGCCTTACCAGCCACCTGGTTCATTCCAACTCGACCACACGAACGCGTCCGAGTTGCGAGGACGTACATCCAACACCGGCGACCGTACCCCTACCACCAGCGACGTTCACCACGTGCAAAGTCCCACCAAGAAACAAGACCGGTCACCAACATCAAGCGTCGACAAATTCCGAATTTTCAAAAGACAGCTCTTTCCCTGATGGTCATGCCATCATGCTGCCAAGATATGCACAAGGGCTTCTTCTCTCTTCGGGCACAACGGCCCAGGAAGCAGTCTTGTCGAAGGAACACCAAGCCACCTCGTTCCCACTTTCGACAAGTCAAAGAACAAGACACCTCGAGATGTTCCCAAGTATTACGCCTACATCGATTATGGCAACCACACTCAAGGACCCAAGGCTCCGCCGTACTCTATGCCCCAGGCACAATAGCCGCAGGCTACTGACAACATACTCTCGGATTCAGCCCCCTGGTATGATGCATACGGCGAAGAAGCAAGACCGACTTCACTAGCCACGAAGATGGTCTCCCCGACCATTGAAGATCAGCCGCCTGATCCAAGCACCATCACCAATGCCCCCGCAATGCCGTATCCACAAACTCGCAGGCACTCACCGCACCTGCAGGTATCAGCTCAGATTCAACAGGCACTCCCGCCTTGTTCGATATCTCTCGATCAGCCGCTCCCGATCACTTCGAAGCTGGTTCCGCCTCGCTGCCTTCTCTCCCCGAAGACAGGCGCGCACTGCCGCTCACCGGCGCTCGCTGCATCCACCATCCACCTTCTCGGCCGAATGCACTGGATGACACTGCTTAGCAGGTTGCATGGACCCATCTGCGATCACCATTTCACGATTCGATGGACGTCTTCGCACGAGCATCAGTCGCAGCACATGATCACCCGCCCCCCAACTCTCAGTCAAAGGACGCACTCCTTTCGGCTGCCGATCCTTATGTCTCACCGCAACCAAGCTTCTTGAAAGCCTTCACCATGGCTGCAGTAATAGACAAAGATTTCGAGAGTCCTGAACGGCCCGATCAGCCGCAAACTATGCACGCTACCATTGCGACCACTTCGGTCCTTTATGTCCCCTTGCATAGCTCTCTTCTGGACGCCACACGCTTGCGCTGCCTTCGTAAAATCGATGTTGCGCTCTCAGGAGACATTCTCCGCGCACAATGCACAGACTCGCTCCACCTGAGCCGCTTCCGTCAGCACTTTCGCATCACTGGAATGTACGACAAACGTTCCACGCCAGCTGCCGGCTCCAACACAAACCGCCGCCTCGTGTCTCACGACCTTCCGATCACCTACATGTGATCGCGCCCGCACCACGTCGCGCACGCCTTACGAGGGCGTATTTCAATTGGTGACCTCACAGGTCTATCGATGCATTTTCCGACGTCCGACTTTGAACTTACGAGTCACTTTATGGCAATTCCCAATGCCAAGACGTCTGAAGCTGCGCCCTCATGTCTCTGGAACTCCAAAGCCACAGAAACTGCCAGACAAGAAAGCACTCAGCTCTCCACAGCTGCTCAAAAGCTACTTATAGTCTCGCACATAGCAACGAGTACTATCTCGCAGTCTCTATTGGACGACAAGACGAAAGATAAGACCATAACGGCCAGATACACCAGCCAGCCCATTGATGCAGCAGACGAGACAATGCAAACCAACTGCACAGCACGGTTCCAGACTATGCAGACGATGCTCAGGTCCAACGCTCAATTACTCGACCACGCACACGTTCTGTCACCTGACCTTGCACTGCCACTGGCTCATGTCTCATTCATCGCTGATGCACCCTATCCAATGGACCAGTCCTTCAGATATGTCCCGCTCACAGAAGCACCACTGCAGGACAAACAGGTACATCATGAAGATGCAGATAAGCACACCACGATCACGCGCACAAGCTCATTGCGCCTATCTGACCACGACGAGACGAAGCTACAGCTCTGCTTGCTCCCTCCGCATCTGGATAACAAAGGCCGCCTTCCAGCCTCTCAGGCACCTGACCCGTCCCTGTCGCTGCAATCCGCATTAGCACAGACGATATCGCATCTCTGCACGACTGCAGATCAGGCACAAGCCAATGCCAGCATTCTCCAGAGTTATGCGCACCCGCTGTAATCTTACCAGCACGGCTACCTCAGCCAGTCAGGTCATTGCACCACCTCGGTCTCCCCTGACACCGGGTCGACACATCGCTCATTCGCGATCACCTCATGTCACCTATTGGACGACTGTGATCTCGAGCATGAACCCATCGCAACGCTTGAGTCATACCCAAGAAGGAATCCTACTTTGGAGTCACCTCAGCCACTCCCACAGGAACTTTGGCTACCAGACGCCACCCATGTGCTCGTGGTTTCCCCATTGGTTTCCTCCAAAGCTTTTGACTGCAGCAGAGACAATATGCAACCTTCCCATGCGACTATAACCGCATTCTCGTTTGGGACACAAGCATTTACTTCATGTCAGATGTTTACGCTCATAGTACCGCCACACACGGCAACCAAGATAGAAGTGGACTGCGTTCCACCCTCATCTCTGAGCGATACCCCATACATGCTGCTCCCGGCACCACTAGCCAATCCCATCACGTCTGATTCAGCTCCCATCGCCTTGTATGACGCCATACGTCATATTCCGATTAAAGCCCAGACACCGCACAGGCTCATATGCACTCGCGACGGCACGCTCACCGCCCCTCTCGGTTTAGACTACCAACATTGCGCCATCCTTATGGCACACTCACTGTCAACTGAGATGCACGCTCGCTTGTCGCACAGTACGATGCCCGAACACCCTTTGGTTCAAGATAAGCAGAACACTGTCGTATCAGCCACCGCCGACGCGCCCCCTCAGACCGCCGTCCGGCTCTGCGCTCGTTCCGCAACCACGGTCTCTCCGTCTCACCGGCAATTCGAAGATTTAACCCAGTTCGAATTACGAGGGCGCATTAGTTTTCCACCGACGACAATAATCGCTTCGATTCGTATCAGTCATGTCTCCTATGGCTACTCTGGCTACATCGGAACTCACTTCAAGGCACGTACCGAAGTCCCTCTTTCTAAGGACCTCTGTCACACGCCAAGACCTGATGAGCATTCGTCGTTCCTCCCCGCTTCAACGCGACTCCCGACGACCAAATCCCCGACGATTTGTGATGACACTAAGTTCCGTCATCAATGCAATTCAGAGCCTCCCACGCTCTTCCGTCAGTCTCTTGCTGGTCACACCTCTCAAGTTTCAGCTCGCTCGATTTTATCCTGCATGCGGCCATATGCAAACGAAGTTCTGTCACGTCAAATCCACATGTCGCCGTTATCGCCAGTCTCGCGCAAGAAATGCCCGCCACCAAATGATAGCCGCACGCAGAGTCCTTTACTCACCTCCTATAACATCCCTCCGAGCACTATGCTTGACGTTGAAGCTCTGCACCACTATGTTTCGGTTACAACACAACTTCACGCGACACCCTCGCCCAATTCTGATCATATCTCGCATCTGTCGACATTACTGTCAGAATACTACTTCGGATATAGCTCCGACTGTTCTCGCGTATTGCGCTCTTATGACGCACCCGGTTCGCTCCTCTCCGTTCACACTGCAGGTTCCATCTTGCAGAACTCAGAGCCCGACAGCCGCCATTGCGATTCGCACCCAGTCGACATTTCCCGTCGCACCCGCGAGGATAACCCCCAATCTCCACAGGTTGGACTAGCGCTTTGCTCTCCGCATTCTACTGGATGTCACTGCCGCACACCGCTAGCCCGACCCAGTTGTGTTACGAATCAAGGGAAGTCAACTGCCATGCCTATCTCCTCCTCAATTCCCGCACACTCGCTGCTAGCCACAGTCTCGCATGACTCCTTATCGGACAGTTCTCGCATTATGGACATTACCTCACATCATGTTCATTCTTCGGACATCCCCCGTCCACAGATTATTCCTCTCTTGAAACATACGCTCCCTACACGTTGTATACTGTACAACTCTCGCATATCGACAACACCCTTCTGTCGAATGTCTCCCCTTTTAGTCACTGCACGATTCACCAGGGGTGCACCACGCTCCCTCGCGCTTGTACATCAAGGGGAGTTTGATTCTGGTGAAAACGACTCCGGACATGAAATGAATACTGGATCAGTGGATTGTCACAATTCAGGATTACTTTGCCGAATAGAACATAAAAGATGCGACTCCGACCATACCTTCATACTCAACTCTTCCCCAGGCAAGGACAACATCTTCGAACAGTCCATCGCCTTCAGGCATTTTCTTCTGTTCCCCAGCTCTTCGGCATTTTCTGCACAGGGCACTGACTCTTCAGCACAGGACACACGCCTGTATCCACCATCATACGCGATACACTCGCAAACCTCAGTCCCAGCCCCATCATCTTTCGATGATAGCCACTGGCAAAAATTAGAGTTTTCATATTTATGGCCACCCCCAGACAACTTTACCCCGATATCCTCATCGCGCTACGATTATCCGCATATTATTTTAGACGCTCATAGCCTAGCTTCAGCTGTCCCACGCTTCACTCAGGACGACAGCTTCGACACGTATGTGACAGGCAACTCTGGTTCTCTCATCTTCCAGGAACAGCTCCGCCTTACTCGCTATCATTACGACGATTATCTTACCATGTCGAAACCGATTTGGTTCAATGGTCATATCTCTTCATGGGATAACGCAGCCGCTCAGTCACATCGTCACACCTTTACTAGCCCAACTTCAGTCACAATAGAATCTCATCCCTACGGCCACTCTCACTATTCGCCTTCCGATCAATCATTGGTCTGCTGCACAATTCCCGACTGCCTGACCCATGATCCCTCCTGTTGTTATCAGTTAGACCACCCGTTCTACTACGAGGATCCCCCAGCCACTTAGGATTTATCCACCCGCACGCACCGTCCCTTATTTCATCAGTCACTGAACAAGATGATGATCTGATCTCTCGTACAGAATTCGCCATATTTCGCCATTAGCTCACTTAGCATCTTCCTTCACTTTTCTTCTTCCTTACGATCGATGCCTTTTCCTTTCCTTGATCATTCACCTCTTCTTGCAATATCCTTTCCATTCTGCTTCCCCTCTCAGCCTATTCCACATTCAACTTCGCGCTCTTTCTCCTTTCTCACTCACACTCACCTGCTATTCCGCTCTACTCTACCTCTCTCATGCACTTCGCACACTTCTCATTCCACGCCTCCTCACAACTCAACGTCCAATTGTCGCAGGCCAGACATTTGCTTTGTTTGTTCCAGATTTCGCTCATCACCGAGTTCAATCTGCGAGGGCGTAGAGATAGAAAATTCCATTTAGGATTAGGACCCCCCCTCCCCCCTTAGTCTCACACTCACACCTAAACACCCAAAATCGCTGTGTCGAACACCGTGCTGGTCTTTGTGTCGTAAGAGGACAGAACGAAAGGCAGCACTACCACTGCCACCATTCTCTACCAGAGGCACAGTGATTTTTGCTGTTCACTACGAAGATTAAGATTTTCTGGCTTACGTAAATAACGAAGCACTCCTGCTAATACCTGGACGTGCAGATATTCTGGATTTTATGCATTCCACGAGAACAGCGACTGAGGCTTTGTGATAGGTCCGGTCGACAAGCTAATTGCACAAAGGTGAGCTCGCCAAGCTTAGTTGAAAAAGTATGGGGGATGAACTCGTCCGTGTCAGAAGATGGCGCTCCAGTTTTATAGGTGGTTGAAGGAGACATCGGAGTCGAGGTTGGGCGTAATTTCATTAAGATGGAATGCTCTTCAAACAAGGCATCAATCTTAGCTTGGCAATCGAGTGAAATAGAACCATCAGTGGTGCGCGTGACTCGCATGCCTAGGAGAGTGTGAACTTCTTCGAACTCTTCGACGGAGTACTCTTTTTCCATTGCCTGTTGGAATTCGCAACGTAGGCTTTCAGATGTGCAGATGACGACAACATCATCCACTGATAAGGTACACAGTAAGAGCGTGGCATCATCTAGGACTTTAGCGTAGATGCAAGTATCTGTTCGAAGGCGGTGATATGCTAACGCGTCGAAGAAACCGTTTACAGTCCGGTTCCAGAGTGCAGGGCTCTGCCGTAGTCCGCAAAGCGACTTGAGGATTTTGGGGAGGCGTCGTCCTTGATACTTGGCATCTTCTGGATCCAGTAGGTGGATACCTTGCGGTAATTTAACATAGACATGGGAGTCTATGGGGGGTTGGACGAATGCGTTGGGCACGTCTATGTGGCAAACGGGAAGTCAGAGGTGTGCAGCGAGGGCTAGAACGCAACGGATACCGGTGAGCTGCTCCATCGGACTGAACGTGTTAAAGAAATCGGTGCCAAGGGAAGCTAAAAATCCCCTCAGTACCAATCTCGCCTTGTGCTTGATATACTCGCCGGCGGCGTTGGTCTTTATACGCAATACCAGCCGGGTATCGATGGGCTTGGAATTGGCCATCGGCAGCGATAACTTGAAGCAGCCGAACTTAACAATATCAAAGATCTCCTTGGAAATTGCGGAGATGTAGGCCTTGCGATCAGCGTCTGAGAGACCTTTTAGGCAGGTCAGCTCATACTCATCAATCTTGATGTCCTTGGCTTGAATTTTATATTCGTCCGGGCCAACGGTGCTGGGATCTTGAGCGTGCGTTAAGTGGATGATCGCGTAAGAGTCAGCATTAGCGTTAGTGTGAGCGGGATCGGGAGTTTCGACTAGTTGAATGACAAGTAGAGGATCAGCTTCAAGGTGTGCGTCGATGTAATGGGATTGCACGGTGATGTAGTCCTCGATGGCGGAGAGGTGGGGCTCGGAAGCGCCATAAGAGGCGTCGTTATGGTCCATGATAGCATGGGGCGTTAGCAAGGCGTAAGCATATTGAGCGGGAGGAACTTGAACAGCTTGGGCGTGTTCAGAGATTAGAAGAACAAAAGCACGAGGGAGGTGGAAGTCCGAAAGGCTGGAGTCGTCGATGAGATGAACTGGTGTGGCAGCCAACGGATGGTTAAGACTGCTCTGCCAAATACCAGAAGAGGACTGCAATAGCGCTTGATGAACATGGTGATGAAGGGTTTGTGTAAATTCCCCCTCTGGAGGCATAGCCATCCAGTGGATGCCATCAGCAGCCAGTGGATGCCATCAGCAGCCAGTGGATGCCATCAGCAGCATGAAGGGAGCGGAGGGTGGGGTCGGAGAAGGTGATATACTGCTTAGAGAGGTCATACTTGAAGTCAGCAAGCGTACCGCCAGCTTGTTTATAAGCGGCAATCGTCGGCGAAGCAATGCGAGTGAGCACGGCGTTGAGATTAGTCTTTCGGCGAGGCTGAGGTTGATGAGCACCTCGGGTGAGACGAAGGGCGTCTTGTGAAAATAATGCCCGGTATGATTGGAGGATGGGCAAATCATTGGGCGGTAACTCAGATGTCGTAGGTGTGGCGACAGAAGCAGCGGGAGCACGGGCTGGGACTGAAGCTGGAGCTGGTGCTGGAGTTGAGGTATTCCCCCTCTCGTGTTCAGTGTCGGTGGACACGGCAATCCCCCTCTGCAACGCATCACTGGGGGTGCTTTGAACAGAAAAGGGTATCTCAGGAGAAGGTGCAGGTGGGGTGGGTTGTTCGTAATCGGGAGGAGATTTAGAGGTTAGATTAGGAAAGGTAAGTTTAGATGAGACACGGACTTGGCCGTTCTCAGGATTAAGGACAACATCAGCTAAGTGGTTAACATGGGGTGTAACCAGCGGGTTAATGACGTTAGCGCCACATAAGTAAATGTAGGGACGACAACGGGGTTCGTATTTGTGAAATTCATTAGATTCCAAATGCAGATAACATACAGAACCGAAGGGTTTTAGGTAGTCTTGTTGGGGAACATTACATTGGTCCAACAACACTTGTTGGGGACTTAACACTTTATTGTAAATGCGTTCGAGAGAGACATTAGGGAGGAGATTATACGACTGAACAGCATGTATAACAGCCCACGGGTAATGTGGGGCCGGATCAGTTAATAAGTGACCTTTGTAGGACACATTGAGCAGATTCCGGAGTCGAGTGGACGCAGCGGTTGCTATGTGTCCCACAGCGGCTTCTACTTCGTGATTGAGCACATGTAAGTAGGGAGGGAAAGCAGACATGTTAAAGCCATGCTCAACACGATAGGGAGTGGTAATGTGTTGAGACAAATCGGGTTTAAAAGAGTCACAGTAGATTTGCTTTAACTGCACATGAACGTAAGTAGATCAGAAGTTACGAACAAACTCAAGAGCATTACAAAATTCGCTAGCGTTTGTTGTACGACAAAAGTATACTTACAGAATTTTAGAGATAAGACACTTGAAAATTAAGATGTCTCGGAATAAACCCCGTTCGGAGAGAACAGAGACATAGCCATCATCGCATGCCCAGGCTTCACCAGGTTGAAAGACTTGAAAGACTTTTTCGAATGAAGGTTGTTTCGATAAGTGGTGAGGATGAGGGAAACGTTTTTTATGTAATGTACAGTCCACACAAAACTTACGATAGGGCACATCTGTAGGATGATGACCTTGGCTGGCGATGACCTGAACATCTTTTATAGCTTGTGAATCACTAGAGTGATGGATATTATGAAAGTTCGTTGCGCGTCTCTGAGCATCGCGAAAAGCAAGGGTACCTCTAGCATGGACTTTTCTGTCAAAAGAAGCACGTGCCTGCTCGCCTCCCGGGCTGGCCGGTTAGCACCCGGAAAGTCCGCGCAGGGGGGATGGGGTTTGCTCGGTTGGGCAGAACGCGACGGACAGGTCGATTGTTCATGGACCAACACGTCCGCGGCCTGCGACGCTTTTGCACGACCTCGCACAAGACCGCGCGCAGTGGCGGTCCACCATCAACCAGTCCGTCCTCGTCCATCGCCCTGCCCCAACTGCGTGATTTTCCTCTGTGATTCCGTACCGGCTCCTGCCGGTCCGGCCTGGCTCCCATGCTCGGGAGAGGTCTGAAGTTAGTTAGTTAGAATAGATCTACAATTAAGAACCACCTAAGCGCGCCGAAATTCAGGGGCCGGTGTGTGTGAGCAACAGATGGTTTTTATGTGCGCAAACGACGCGTCTTGGGCCCCTCTACGCGCAGAAAAATCGCGAAGATCCAATTCGACGGTGTGTAAAAGTTTCTAGAGCACGACTAAACTCGCCTTGTCACAAATTAATTAATTATAGACTCAAATTAAGAACTCTCCTTAATAATGACTTCTAGAGGTGAGAAGACCATCACAGACTCGTCCGCGAGGTCCCCATGCTACCGCCACACTGGGGGCAGCGCCCAGGTCGGTCTTGGACGTTAGTTTCACACCAACCCCCCACCCCCCACGGGACAGACGGTGGACGTTGTAATAGTTTTGAATCATGTATGGGCACATGTCTTCTGCGCTGGACGTCGTCGCTGCGCGCGCAAAGCTGATGCAGGAAGTGCGGGACAATGACGGCGACGTTTGTGGATGCGCGCAGCGCTTTATTCGGTATTTCGAACGGAGGTGCGCGGGGGAATGCGCTGTGTGCGAACTAACAGACATGGAGAAGGCTGCTTTCGTGTTGCTCCAGCGCCCGATCCCGTCGGACGCTGATCTCGTCGTCCAGGCCGCGCATATCGACGGGTCCAATCGCGCTGCGCCGGCGACAACGACGAAGGGGTGATTAGAGGCGAGGAAGACACCAATAGCCTCGACGACTCAGACGACGACGACACGCTGGCCGAGGCGCGCAAAGTAGGCAGACCGTCGAAGAAGTTCAAAAGCGCGAGCGCCGCGAAGGCCTCCGGTAACTCGTTGATTACGAGCTTTTTCAAGCCCAAGATCAAGCTGGGTCGTCCGAAGGGGTCGACGACGAAGAAGTCGAAGCGCGGCAGGCCGCTTACAACCGCAGGAGCCGTCACGAACGACGCGCTGCCGAACACCAACGCCGCGCCGCCGCCCACGACGCCCGCTCGGCCCGGACGCCGAGCCCGACAACGACGATAACGACGAAAAAGCAGGCCGGTTCTTAATTAGGTCTGGTTCTTAATTGTAGATCTATTCTAGAAGCATGTTTCTCGTGCAACTGTCTGGGAGTTATGAGAGGAATATGTTTTAAGATTCGTTTTAGAAGTTGATGGTTCATCTAAGGACGGAATGTCAGACATAAAGACATGTGCAACCGAATCGACATCGAACAAAGGAAGTTCGTGAGTAGATGAGAGATTGTCACAACATTTAAAAATTTTGGTTGAGACATACAGCATTGTGAGAGAACTCTGGTTTAGTTGTTGAGAGAAGTCAGTTTGGAATATGTTGGTGAAGAAGGTTGACCTGTAGTCTTTGGTTAGTGAAACATGATCGGGATCGAAAGATGGCGATAGAGTTAATTTACGTAAATCATAGACAAGCTGACACAAATGTGTATACAGTACGTGATAGGTCCCAGCAGGAATAGCATTTGCAATCATGTCACAACAAAGGTCAGGGGACAAAGACAGAAGGAAATTAGTCTGGTACGCTGTAAAGTTATTGGCGCGTGCCAATTCTCGTGTCGAGTAATATCGGATGCGACCGACTCTTGGGTCGAACACCAACATGTTAGCATACCCCCGGACAGTTGGGGTGGGCGTATATATAGAATGGACTTTAGCGCCCATTTTCCTGTCACTGGATGTGATGAAACCAAGGTATCGGCTTTGCGACAGATGTAGATCGCTTAGTGCAAAGGATCTGTCGACAAATTCAAGGTGGTTGGACTTTGAGTAGAAAATGAAAGAATCCTGAAGCACAGGTGAAGTGTATGAGACAAGTGTCTGCACGAGGCGGCGGGTGTCCCGTGTTTCATTATGGTGGTGGTAGGCTTGGCACAACCAAAGAAAGCTAGTCACACACACAGAATCAAAAGTAGCGGTTTTAGCGATTCCTGTTTCATGCGTTTGGAAAGTGCAAGTTTCGCCGAATGCGTTAATATGTGCCTGGTATTTAGAGGAGGGGTTGGTGACGGTGATATCTCCACCTGTATGCCTTCCACCTGTGATGTAGATGATGGAAGAGCTAGAGGATTTATTTAGAAATAACCTGTGTGATGGTTGGTTAGTTTCGATTGTCGTGATACGAAAAGACACAGGTAAAGTGGTTGAGTTGGGGAACAGGCGTCCTATGATATTATAGAGGATGACGAACGCCTTGAGTTCAATGGGCGAAGTCATACACGTAAGGGGCTGCCTTGAATTCGTTAAGAATCCCAAGCGAAAATTAGAGATGCCATCTATTGCATCTTGAGAAGGGTGTTCGATCGTCTTTTGAGAATGTAACCGGAGAAATAACATGGTTAATGTTTCAAGCTCAGCTACAGTTAGACGAACGGACCCTGTGCGACTGAAGGTGCTGTAAGTTTTAGGCATGGAAACATATGGTACATCAGAGAAGACTTGTGTCCATGGCTCATCGACAAATAACTTTCGACTTATGGTATTAGCGTGGTCCGCAATATCCAGGAAGGAAGTAACTCTCTTGTTAGGCCAAGAGAGCAGGTCTAGCGGACCAGTGTTATACTTGCGGGCAACAAGAATCCACGTTTCCCGTGCTTGGTAGTCTCCACACAAGTAGCAAGGAAAGCGATCGCAAATATCCACTGTGTAATGCATTTTCGAAAAGATCAGATTAGCAACCCGTATATGATCTTCATAGGATGCAGAGTGTGGTGGTGTCATCTCCATAAAAAGAACAAGGGGCTTTAAGAGTTCAAGCACACTTAACGCGCTTGGAAATAAGGAGTCATCCATATCTCGCTCGAAAGTCGAGATGGCTCTCCCGTTGATTATGTTACGATTGGTGCATGGGGAAGTCAATTCCACAATGTCCGAGTAGTATCGAGCACGTTCTGCGTCAGATGCACGGTGCAGATAAGCTAGAAACTTTGGAAGGGACGGGAGCACTTCAATAGAGTTGCCAAACCGTCTTCGAAGCATATGCGTGAGATTTTCATCGCTCTCAACAAGAACTCTAACGTTAATGTTGATACGCAAGTCATTGGTAGCGCAAGCCAAGAATGCAGGAGTAGACGACCCGGAACAAAGCAGTGTTACTGGAGAGATTTGACCCTCTCCGGGTACATGGTAGAGACCGCGTGCGGTCTTAAGCGTGTACAGACCATTCCGCTTGTCACATGCTACTACACAAGTTAGGGATTTAGGCCCCAACTCCTTAGGGACATTAGGTCCTATAGAAGCTTTTACACTGACAACGAGGAACGAAGCGTCTGCTAATTAAGCAGAAAACCCCGCACCTAACGGTACGCACCTGGAGGACTTCCCCTTTTGCTGAAAGAACGCTTCAGACTGAGATCTTCATAGTCTTGATATAAGTAATTGCGGAAGGGTAAGGAAGAGGGGAGGTATGAGGGAAAGCCGTATTACGGAGAGAAAACCCTCATGTAGAAGGAGTGTGAGAAGTGGTGCGAGGAACTCCAGCGTCGTACACATTATAGTGTAGCTCTCTGGAGTTACAGAAGGTACACGTGAGCTGGAGTTGGATGTTACAGTGCGAAGCAAACTAGGGTTAAATTTGCGTCACACGGGGGGCGAAAAATGCTTGCGAATATAGGGCAACTGCGAATGCATGGACTCCAAAATGGTTTTAAGCCACGGGACGTAGATTACACGTTCCAGTAGTTTGGAGTAGAGTTTTAGCATCTCACGTTGCTCATTGAAAGCACACAATTTAAATTGTAAAGAACGAAGCTCCATCTTTCGCGCTTTAGCTTGCTGCAGCGAATAGACCGGAAGCGCGGGTAAAAGGTTGCTTAATCTGAACCCTGCGATCGCTAACCGTTGGTTGCGATGGAGGACGGCGCCTAACACGCTTGCTCCCTGCGGCGGCCCCGGCCGTCCCGGAGTGAGACGGTGCCTGCTCGCCTCCCGGGCTGGCCGGTTAGCACCCGGAAAGTCCGCGCTGGGATGGGGTTCGCTCGGTTGGGCAGAACGCGACGGACAGGTCGATTGTTCGTGGACCAACACGTCCGCGGCCTGCGACGCTTTTGCACGACCTCGCATAAGACCGCGCGCAGTGGCGGTACACCATCAACAAGTCCGTCCTCGTCCCTCGCCTCTGCCCCAACTGCGTGATTTTCCTCTGTGATTCCGTACCGGCTCCTGCCGGTCCGGCCTGGCTCCCATGCTCGGGAGAGGTCTGAAGTTAGTTAGTTAGTTAATCTGAACAAAGTAGTTTTGACATTGTCATTAAATGTGCTTTGAATGGCTGACTGTCCTTTAAACTCAGCCCCATAAAGATGTATACCAAGTTTATCTTCTCCCCACTGGGTCATACTTATGATGTGCAGATCGGGATCGTTGTGTTGATTCTGCTTAGGCAGGAATAGTGCAACGTCGAGCTTGACGTAGCCGACATTGGGATGCTTTGGGAGAGCGGGAATAACAGTTCTTACGATCATTGCGTGGTGATGCGTGGTGATACTTTGTGTGTCCGTAACCGTCTGGATGGCAGGCGACAAGGGTTCTGGCAATTCAACGATATGCAGTGGGTCAGCATAGCGCTTGTAGTTGACGACATGTTGTGAAGCACAAGTGTCTGCGTATCCCGGTGTGGTCTTTATGGGTAAGATGTACTCATTCTACAACTTCAGCATAGTTGCATAGCACGCATGAGTCGAGCTTTGACCAAAGACATACTGCGTCATAAAGCTTTGCGTTTGCTCGGAAGGCACAACAACTAACTAACTTCAGACCTCTCCCGAGCATGGGAGCCAGGCCGGACCGACAGGAGCCAGTCCGGAATCACGGGCCTGTAGACGAGGAGCGCCGAAAGGTCGGTCGGCGGAGAGTGACCATCAAGCTTGTCGCAATGCGACGAGGAGACCGCGGTGTGACTGACAACCAACTCGCCGATAACCTTCCGTCTTCGCCCCCCGGCCATACCCCGTCCCACTGCGAACGTTCCGGCTGCCAACCGGCCCGCCCGGGAGGCGAATAGGTGCCAACCTACGCTGGGAGGGCGGATGCCCTCGTAAGGCTCAGGATTCATGAGGCACCGTCCTCCATCGCAACTGCAGTCGGCGATCAGGGTAAGGCACAACAGCGAGAGTAAAACCATTATCTAATTTTGGAAGAATCCTAGGAGGTTCTGTGCCGTCTTCATGCTCTCCGTCGTGTTGATTACTAGAAGGCTCAGATTTATGTTGAGGAGCTTCCGGTACTTGACGACGGACAATAGCGCTTTGAGCTTTAGCATTTTTGTGCTGCAGTAATGGTTGTGGAATATTGTCGATTTCTTCATCTTTAATAAAGAGGAAGGTATGAAACATCTTTTCCGTTTCATTAATCCCCCTCTGCTCCGCATCATTGGGGGGCTCCGTGGGAACAGATGTATCAACTTCATTCTTGTCTTCTGCGATGTGAGATAATTTGTCGGTCTCGAGGAAGTTTGATATAGTGTTAGACATCGTATCGACACGTGATAGATATAGGTGCACTTGAGTGGCTTCCTCAGGCTTAAGGGTTTGCGTGTAAGTTTGGGATGCAGTGGTCCAAAGGGTACTGAACAGGCTCTTCATTTCTTCCTGTACCGTTTTAGCATCGGTAGAAGGATTAGGATTCGCGTCCTGCAGTTTACCAAACAGATGGCGAAGGCGGTCGACCTGATAAGTAGCCCGATCCATTAAAGACATATTAGAGCGAGAGTTGCGGTTGGTGGTCTGTGAGTAAACGGGACGGTCGAAGCTAGTGCCCTTAGCATTATAATTTGAGGGTGGACGATAATATGACGTGTCCCTAGGCGAGATTGTAGACGCTTTGTCTTTAGCATTACGCAGTTTACGAGCGTTGAAACCGGATTGGCCAGCAACTGTAGCTAACAATGAATATGCGTTATTTAGAGAGTCGTGAGACTGCTGAATAGTATCCATCAACAATACTTTAGGAGGCTTCGTTGCAGTAGTACCTGGGATGTAGGGAATCCAGGATGCTGGTTTATCCAGGCGTCGGTTGGTTGAAAACTTCGTTTCATTATATATTTTTAATAGGAATTCCAGCAACGGGCGAACGTCAGTAGGATTCTCTAGCTTTAAAATTTCGGGATAACGAGTAGAGTTGTTTCCAGAACGCGACTCGTAGAGCTTACACCATTCTAATGAGGATTGCGAATAGCGTTCGTGGTCTGACGGATTTGCATACAAGCGATAAATCTCATAGTGGGCCTCGAGGGCTATGATTGAGTCATTAAACTGAATCGAAGCCTCATCCTTATTAACTGCCTAGCCTGAGTTTGAAAAGCAAGAATTTGTTCGACAAATACACGAGCGTACCAATTAACATTTAACGACATTCGATTGAACTGTGATTTAAGTTCAGTAACGTCCGTACATGATACGGTTTCGTAGTAGTAGTAAGACAATAACATTATTGCTCTGGTTTTATTTGGATGCGCGTTTAATGCGTAGATTTCTTTGAGTTGTGCCCACATAGCGAGGGCGGGACTATTTTGTGACTCTGAATTAGAGAACGTGTAGAGGAATCCCGCGTAGGTCTCGCAGTACTTCTGCCAGTCGGCATTAGAAAGACCTGAGAAGGATATATTGGTTAGAGACGAATAATACACAGTTAATTTAGGGAGTTGAGTGTTTAAGTGATCAAGTACAAGTTTTACGTCCTCGTTTGTTTCGGGACGAACAATGCTATTGGACTCGTGAAAGAAGAGTCGTTCAAGATCATTACGCTCATCGGCTGATAGTCGATGGGTATGATTAATATGCCATGTCTTTAGGTGTTCTGGTAATGCATCTTCATCTGGAAGATGGAGTTCATTAACCTTTTCGGCCTTCCATCTTGAGAAGATGACTTCGACTTCACTATCAAGAATTTGATTGTATTCCGGAACATTCCGGATGAACGCCTCATACGAATCGAACGCAAACAATGTGTCGGCGTATGGACATGTCATGTGCCTACGAAGCATTTCAAGTTGCAAACTGACCTTAGTTGAGTTGTCCTGAAAGCGGAGACCTTCGTGGAGTTTATCAACTAGAGTTTGCTCTTGTTTGAGAATATCCGTAGTGGATATTGGTTTTGGTCTTGACATTGTTCTTAGAAGAAGTGTTGTGGCCTATCAAGATAGGTTAGAGGATTGATAGACAGATTCGACACATAGGAATGATGGGTTTCTCATGTGCGGGTGCATATGTACAGTACGATATATTTAAACGTGGGTTTATGTACAAGACCAAACAAATCAACATGCCATTTAAACATGGTGACTTGAGACTGAAGAATGGATTAATTCTCTAGCAGTCAGTCTTTTGTTGGGGAATGGAGGGCAAAACCCACACAAGTTTCCGCGGCATGTGTAGGGGAAATTTAGTTTTGTTAGTTATGTGAGTGCACGTGACCAATGGCCGACCCAACTCGGCCACAAACCAACTTAACTGGTGGGCACGCACCGTCGCATAACAAATATGTACAGTAGACCACCGCCAAACACATTGTCGCGTTGTACTCGTAATCAGGCGTAAACTGATCACTTCATTATACGCACAACACAGCTGGGCTGACACACCTACGCATCTGGGCCCATAACCTGGAGACTGGGCCCATGACCTGGAGATATTTGACCCTCTCCGGGTACATGGTAGAGACCGCGTGCGGTCTTAGGCGTGTACAGACTATTCCGCTTGTCACATGCTACTACACAAGGAAGGGGTTTAGGCCCTAGCTCCTTAAGGACATTAGGTCCCATAGAAGCTTTTACACTGACAACGAGGAACGAAGCTTCTGCTAATTAAGCAGAAAACCCCATACCTAACGGTACGCACCTGGAGGACTTCCCCTTGCTGAAAGAAGCTTCAGACTGGGATCTTCATAGTCTTGAAAGAAATAATTGCGGAAGGGTAAGGAAGGGGGGAAGTATGAGGGAGTGCCGTATTGCGGAGAGAAAACCCTCATGTTGAAGGAGCGTAAGATGTGGTACGAGGAACTCCAGCGTCGTACACATTATAGTGTAGCTCTCTGGGCTCTTGTGAGCCGACGGCTTGCGAATGTGCCATGGATACGGCGGATACGAAAAAGATTGCGTGCCTACGTTACTTTAATTCACTTTAATTTACTTTACTCTACTTTACTTTACCCTCGACTCGAACTAACTAAACTAACTTCAGGCCTCTCCCGAGCATGGGAGCCAGGCCGGACCGACAGGAGCCAGTCCGGAATCACGGGCCTGTAGACGAGGAGCGCCGAAAGGTCGGTCGGCGGAGAGCGACCATCAAGCTTGTCGCCATGCGATGAGGAGACCGCGATGTTACTTTACTTTACTTTACGCTCGACTCGATAACCTAGTACTAGATTCTTTTTTGAACGCCTTGCCACCTCAGAGTGAAGTTTTTTTTTTTTACTTTACCCTTAACTTAAAGTCGTAAAAGTGCAACACATCCACAACTCACGGCATCGTTGTTTGTAATTGGTTGATTCTTGTGATGGTGGGTGCGTGGTGGCTGCTAGCCACCGTGGTCGCCGCAGCGCCCGCCGGCGACAAGGTTACGAGTATCCCCGGTTTCGAGGAGTATTTCGGAAACGGGTCGATGGATTTTGAGGTGTACAGTGGCTATCTGAACGTGAGCCTGCCGGATGACTCCCTCCCTTACGACAACCTTGTCATTCATTACGAGTTTCACACGTGCCGAGCTGCCGACTGTCCAGTTGCGGTGTGGCACCAGGGCGGGCCCGGCGGGTCGTCTATCTTCGGCGCTTGGACCGAGATGGGTCCGTTCCAGCTCATGGCGCGGGGCCCCGTGCTCAACCTCGAACACGCGTGGAACAACGCCGCCCACATGTTGTACCTCGAATCGCCCGCGGGCTCGACCGTCGCCGACGCGAAAACTGGATTCTCGAATTGCTCCAAGGCGGGCGTCACGCAGGACGAGTGCTTCTGGACGGACAAGACTCAGGCGGTCGCGTACGCCCACACTCTAAGGGCCTTTTTTGAGGCGTTCCCAGAGTTTGGGAACCGCGAGCTCTACCTGGTTGGCGAGAGCTATGCGGGTCAATATATACCCAACATCGCGAGCTTTATGGTCGCGCACCCCGAGGTCGTCGGGAAGAATCTCTCGGGCGTCGCGGTCGGAAACGGGTGCTGGGGGGGTACTACCGACACCGTGAGATGCAACGGCTATCACGCCGAGCAGAACGACATCGAGATTTACTACGGAAAAGGTCTCATATCCAAGCGTCTCTACCAGAGTATCCAGGCGGTGTGCAACTGGTCTATCACGACGAACAGCGACGACGACGACGACGCGATCGACGTTTTCGGGGAGGAGTGCGTCGGGCAACTGGACGCGGCCGAAGATGCCGTGGGAAAGTACAACGTGTATAACGTGTACGACGATTGCAATTTGAAGCTGGCGGACCGACGCCGGCTCGCGGCCGGAACCTCGCTCAAGACCAAACTCCGGGAAATGATGCACGAGGCGACACCTTATTACGCGGGATATCCCTGGAACTGCGAGAGCGATCCCGCGCTCGACGCGTACTTCACGCGTGCCGACGTGCAAGCCGCGCTGCATCTGACCGCGCCGGGCTCGGGCTTTCGCTACGATCAGTCGGGCCCGGCCTCGATCACGCTATACCCAGAGCTCCTCAAGCACATGCGCGTGCTCATCTATAACGGCGACGCGGATCTCTGTGAGTTCGCTTCACATCATATCCCAAAAGAGAGAGACTTCCTTTGCGTAAGGTGTGCCGTACGTCGGCAACGAGGAGTGGACGACGTCGATGGTCGACCTCGGCTACGCTACCGAGAAACGCGCCTGGCATCCTTGGTATGACCGAGACGCCTCGTCCTACGCGCCCGCCGGCTACGTGCGTGCTTTTCTGGTTTCTTCTGACTCATGCGCCTTCCGCGGTCTGTAGGTCACGACGTACGACGTCCTCGACAAGGTGTACTCTGCCGCGGGCGACGACTTCATGTTTCTCACTATACGACTCGCTGGCCATATGGTCCCGCAGTACGTCAATTGGCGTCTCATTCCCGACATCCGTCGCAGGTACCAGCCAAAGGCGGCCCTCAGCTTCTTCCAGCGCTTCCTCTCCGGCGAAGAGTTCTAAAGTACTAGTAAAGTACTAAAAGTATCCTTCTCTTTCTTCTCGATAGATACCAAAGGAAACCAGATCAGAATATTATCTCCGCCGATGGGCGAGGTGCCGCGCATCATAACGTTGATACCGTCGGCGACGGAAGTCGTCGCCGCGTGCGGTCTGGGGGATCGGATCGTCGGCGTGACCCACGAGTGCGACTGGCCGGAGGAGGCGGTGCGGGGCCGCAAGGTGTGCACGACGAGCGACATCTCGCCGCACACGATGGAACAGAACGAGATCAATCGAGCTGTGGTGGGAAGCCTGTCGCAAGGGCACTCGCTGTACGGTCTTGATTTCGAGACGGTGCGTGCGCTTCAACCAACACACGTCGTCACCCAGTCGCTCTGCGACGTGTGTTCCGTCTCGAGAGAGGTCGTGGGGTCGACGTGCGCGCGGCTCGTCGCCGGCGAGCCCGAGATCGTCAACCTCGAGCCGGGCACCCTCGAGGACGTCATCGGGACCGTCGAAGCCGTCGGCCGCGTCTTTGGGGCGACGGCCGCCGCTGCCCGGACCGTCGCTGATGTTCGCGCGGGCCTCGACGCGATTCGGGTCGCGGTCGAGAAGCACCGGGCATCGCCGGTGCCGCGCGTCGCCTTTTGCGAGTGGATCGATCCTGTTTTCACTGGTGGTCACTGGATTCCATGCATGATGCGGATCGCCGGCGCCGCCTACGACATGGCCAAGTCCGGCGACCGGTCTGCGGCCTGGACGCCCGAGCAGCTCGTCGCGTACGATCCGGACGTAATTATCGTCGCATGCTGCGGCTTTGACGTCGCGAGAAATAAGAGGGACGTCGAGGCTTTTAACGAGAAACAACAGTGGTGGCGCGACCTCCGAGCCGTCCGCACGGGCCGCGTCTTCGCGTGCGACGCCAATTCGTATTTCGCGCGCCCCGGTCCGCGGCTCCTCCAAGGCGCCGGCATCATCGCCGGTATCGTTCACGGTCCTAAGTGCCGCGAGGCCCTCGGAGAAGCCCTGTGCCCCTCTACGGGATGGACTCGCGTCGACACCACCTCTAAATTATGTTAAGGCTACGCGCACACACACAATGGGTTAATTATCTTCTAGTCGCTGTCTTCGTCGTCGTCATCGTCATCATCGTCCTCGTCGTTTTTCTCCTCTTCCTTGGCCTTGGCCTTGTACTCGGCCATCTCTGTGTCGTATCGCTCTGCGTCGGCGGCGGCCTGGTCGACATAAGGCTGCTTATTCTCGGCTGTCATGGTGTTCCACAGTCTGCCGAGCTCCCTAGAAACGTCGGTCGTGGACATGCTAGGATTCTCGGCCTTGATTTCGGGGCGCTTCGCAGTGGAGAAGAATATGTATGGCGAGATCTTGCCCTTGGGCGCGTTGGGATCCTTCTTGCGTTTCTTCGCTGCCGGTTTCTTGGACGACGCCGCCGCCTCGGCTTTTGCCTTTGACTTCTTCGACGACGCCGTCTTCTTGGAAGAAGACGACGCTGACGCCGCCGCCGCCGTCGCCGCCTTCTTGTTCTTGGGCTTGGGCTTGGGCTTGGGAGGGGGGGGCTCTTTGCGCTTCTTCGACGACGACTTGGGGGCTTCTTCTTCTTCTTCTTCTTCTTCTTCTTCCTCATCTTCGTCGTCGTCGTCGTCGTCGTCGTCGTCGTCCTTTTTCGAGGGGTTGAAGTCGCCGTCCTCTTCCTCCTCCTCATCGTCGTGGTCATCATCGTCGTCGTCGTCGTCCTCCCCGAGAATCTCGTCCAAGTTCGCCCGTTTGTTGGGCTCCTCCTCGGTGACCCCCAGAAGCTTGAGGCGCTTTTCTCCGAGAAATTTCAGGAGCGGCGAGTAGTGCTCGCGCTCGATGTTCGTGAAGATGTGCTCCTCGACTTTAGTCTCGCCCATGGACTTCATCGTGACCTTCAAATCGAAATTCCGAGAGGCTTTGTTGAACCTATCGAACTCGACCGACGAAATGTCCTCGAACCGCAGCACGAGGGTCGGCTGGTGAATGAAAACGAACGACTTCTCGAGAGGATAGAGGTGGCCCGTCTTGGCCTTGACGCTGCAGGATATCTGGTGTCGGTCGTCGGCCGTCTTGAACTTTCCAACGGAAAATATCTTTTTGCTTGCCAAGACCTTGAAAACGCGCGCGACGAGTTGGTAGAGAGGCCCCTCGCGCTCCAAGCCGTCGATATCCGAGTTGATCTCCAGCTCGGTCTCGGTCGTCTTGAGCTGCCAGACCAAGTAACTGTATCGCTGCTGGCCTTGGCGGATCGGCTTTTCCAAACAGAGTATGAAGATGTAGTTCATGTCGCGCGGTAATAAATAGAACCGCTCGACGTCGGTGTAGGCGATCTTGTAGTCGTACATGTTACCGTGCATCCGGAAGTAAGTTCCGTACATTTCGACCGCGTAGCGGCCGCGCGGCACGAGAAAGGTGCCGTCGGCGAACTCGGCGATTGTTTTGCCGTGGGTGTCGGTCTTAGCGATCCGCGTGATTTGCTGCTGGAGCCGCGCCGCTGCCGGGACGTCGTCGACCTGGCCTTCCTCGTCCTCGGTAGCGGCGACATTTGGTACGTAGAGCCGCATCTCGACGAGCTGGTGTTCGTCGGCGTCGCCGGCGTCGGTTTCGACGAACTGCATCGTCAACTCCTTGGGCTCTTTGGTGTTCGCGGGCAGCACGCACTGCGAGACGGTCCGCAAATCGAGCTCGAGGACGCGGTGATCGTTGTCGAGGACGAGCGACGACGCCTCGAAGTGAAACGATCCGTGCCACGTCCCCTGACTCGAGTACTCGCGCTCGTCGAGGTCCACGCCGATCTTCGACAGTTCGTCCTCGAGTTTGTCGCGGTCGCTCCGCCGGAACCCGTCCACCCGCATTCCGAGCTCTCCGTCCTTGTCGTACAAGCTCAGCGCGCCGTACTTCCCGAACACGGCCCAGAATGCCCGCCCGATGTTTCCCATGTGCTTCGCCGTCCCCGACCGTGGCACCCATCGCACCTCCTTCTCGTCCACTGACATTGTCCCCAGAGACCCATGCCCCTGGAGCTTGAGATTGTTAAACACCAAAGATGAGGACATCGCTCGCGTTCGAACCTGACGGTTGCTGCTGCTGCTGGGTTAATGCTATTGCTATTGAATGAATGAATCCATTGACAGGCCCAGACGCCCCCGCCCAGACGGGGGTGGACGCACCTAAGGACGGACGGACAGGCTCCTTCCTACGAGTCCGGAAGGAGGGCTTAGGGGCTCGCGGCCTTAAATGCTGGCGCGAGGAAAAGACCGCGGCTACCTATGCGGTCGCTCGCTGCTTGAGAATGTAGTTGTTCGAGGACCGGTGGGTGTCGAGGCGGATGCGCTCGTCGTCGCCGGAGCTCGCTTTCTTGTCGTCGTGGTCGACGTACGTGAAGCCTGGGCGCGGGCGGCGAGGCCGCGCACAGCAACAGGCCTCGAGGTGGCGGCAGGCGAAGCAGGCGTTAGCGTCGCAGGTCGTCGTCGTCGTCGTCGTCGTCGCGTTAAGGCGACGTGACCCCGTGGCGCGCCGCGGTGGCGAGGAGGACCCGTCGTCGCCGCCGCCGCCGCCCCCGCCGCCGGGGCTAAGAGCTCGGTCGGTATCGAAGTCATCGTCGTCCAGGTCGTCGAGCAAGATTTCGCAATTATTGCCCTTGGGGTGGTGGTGGTGGTGGTGGTGGTGGTGGTGGTGGTGACGCCTAGTTGATGTAGGGCGGCGGAGAAGGCAGGCGCAGCAAAAGAACAGGGCTCGGACGACGGAAAGAGGCCTCGAGAGCGCGGCCAGGAGCACGAAGATAGCGGAAAATATGGTGAGCGCGGGAACCCAGTCGAGGTCGACGCCGGCGGGGGGTTTCGCGTGGAAGAAGAAAACGACGCTCGCCGCGCCCGCGGCGCCGGCGAGCTTGCGTGCTTCGGGCGCGTTGAAGAGTGCCACAAAGAAGGAGGCCGCCGTGGCGACGGCGATGACGGCGTAGACGCAGAACGCGAACTCGTCGGCGGTGGTCATGACGCTGCGCGGCGGGAGGGCCGCGCGTATCGAGGCGTGCTGGACGACGGCGGCGAGGAGGGAGGTCGCCAGTGTCTGGAGTCTCGAGACAGGGTCGTTCAAGGCGTAGCTGACCAAGGCGCCCGCGCCGATCAAGCCGCTCGGGAGGAGGACCATCGCGCCGAGGCGAACCGGAGGCTCGTAGACGATGTTGAGCGAGAGCCGGGAGGTGGACCTCTTGGGCGCGCAGGGGTTATTTGGGACCAAGTAGGACGTATCGTTAGTCTGGACGGCACGGCGCCGGAGATTGTGGGCGCGCGGAAACTCGAACTGGGGCGCGCCGTCGCACGACGGAAACGGAGGCGCGCGAGGCGCCTCGTCGACGACGGCGCTGGCCGTCAACACCTTGTCCTCGTTTTCGTTCGCGCTGAAGGAGGAGAGCCTCGGCGCAAAGCCCGAGTAGGGCGCGAGCAAGCAGAGGAGTTTCGAGGGCGTCTGCCGCAGCACGTCCGACGCGAGCTCCAAGGTCACCGGGAGAGTCTGCCGTTGAAACGGGTACGATCGGAGCGTGGGTTCGAAATAGAACTCGGTCCGGACGCGGACGTGGTCGAAGTCGTCGGCGCGGTACTCGACTTCGACCTTTGGAAATTTCCCCGCATTCACGAACGTCACGAACCTTCCCGTGTCGTCGACGGCGACGACGTCGTCGTCGTCCGCGTCGGACCGGCGCGGCAAAGGAGAATCGTCGTCAAATTTTTTTAGGAGGAGCCACTTGTCGGCCGCGTCCGAGGACTGCATCGCGCACTCGCGGGCCGAGCCGCGGAGCGTCGCCTCGTCGAGCGCCGTCTTCGGGTCGACAAAGGTCCGGTAGTACCCTGATTGTTGTTGTTGTTGTTGTTTAAAAAGACGACAAAAAGTAAAAAAAGACGCGGGGGCTCGCGGAGCGCGTAAATCGAGACGTCGCCGTAGAAGGTTCCGGCGCCGACGTCGATCGTCGCGACGTCGTTTATGAAGACCCCTAGCCCGTAGACCGAGTACTTTTTGGTGGTCACGGTGGTGTTGGCCGTCTTGGCGTCGTCCGGTACCTCCGGCGCCGAGACCGTTCGAAACGTCCAGGTCGCGAAGGCGTTCCGTTGGACAAAACTCGTCGAGTTCACCGGTCGCGCGCAGAACACGCCCTCCTCGATCACCACCGTGGTGGTCGCATCGAAGTCGACGATTTTGTCGCGACTCAAGTCGACGCGCGCGCGCGCGCCGACGGCCAGACCCGAGAGCTGGATCGACGACGCGTTCCAGCATCGCATCGTCGTCGCCCCGTGCCGCGGGTCCCTCGCCGCCGTCGACGCGGCCTGCTGCTGGAGGGACTTTTCGATAGTCGTCGAGGCGCACATCGCAATTCCCGGCGCGTCGGGGCAAGCGTAGACGAGGCGTTCGAGGCTACCAAAGTCGGCCCAGATCGAGTCCACGCCGATCTCCACGGCTTCGCCGCCCTTGGACCCGGGGTGGTACGCCGTCATCTCCGCGACGCGGCGCCCCGCGCAACGCCACCACCACCACCACATCCCTAACACCACGCCTCGCATCTCGTCGAGAAGAAGAAGAACAAGGGTACTTAAAAATTCTGGGGGTAAGGTTTCGGAATGATGGCTAGGATTCGGGAGTTGAGGTTGACGGTGATGATGATCCTCGTCGTTTCGGCTGCCGGTCTTCTCGTCGTCGACGGGTACAACAACGCACCCCTCTTATTTCGAGGAAGAAGAGGAGGAGGAGGAGTGCGCAACTTGTTACGCCGACCTGCCCCCCTCGTCGTCGTCGAGACACGGCGGCAAGCCTCGTTGACCACCACCACCACCACCACTACCGAAAAGCAGCGGCGACGCGCGCAGTGGAGGGTGATGCGGTCGCTCGTCGGGCAGGACGTGATGCCCCTCGCGGCCGCAGCCATATTCCTGGTCCTCGCGGCGCTCGCGGACGTCGCGGTACCGCACTTCTCGTCGACGGCGCTGAACGCGATCGTCGCCAACGGAAAGGGCGAGCAGCGTTCGGTCGCCGAACCCGTCGTGGGTCTGCTCGTGGCCTCGACGCTTGCGGCGATATTTACGGGGCTGCGCGGCGCCGCCTTCTGGCTCGCGGGGTCGAGGGTCGTCTCGAGGCTACGGCGGGCCATGTTCGAGAACCTGCTCGCGCAGGACCTGGGTTACTTCGACGCGACGTCGCGCGGCGAGCTAACGTCCCGGCTCTCGAGCGACGCGACCAAGGTGGCCGACGTGGTGTCGTTCAACCTCAACATCCTCGCGCGCCAGACGATCCAGGCCGTCGGCGGAGTCGCGTACCTGTTCTGGCTCGACGCGCGCCTCGCGACGTTGGCCGTCTCGTTCATGGCGCTCGCCGGCGTCCTGACCGACGTCTACGGGCGGTTCGCGCGCGCGACGAGCCGGCGCACGCAGGATGCCCTCGCCCGCGCGGCCGCCGTCGCCGACGAGTCCCTCGAGAACGTCCGCGTCGTCCGCGCCCTAGGCGCCGAAGACCGCGTCGCCGCCGACTACGCGAGGGCGGTCGCGGCCGCGACGGCCCTCCAGCGCCGCCACGGTCTCGGGTACGGCGCCTCCCGCGTCGCCCTCGGCCTCGCGCGCGCGGGGTCCACCGCCGCGATCCTCGCGTGCGGCGAACTCGCGCGCCGCTCGGGCGCGATCACCTCCGAGACGCTCGTCGCCTTCGTATTCTACTCGGCGTTCGTAAATTCGGCCGCCTTCGACGTCGGGGACCAGTGGGCCAAGGTCGAGGAGGCCCTCGGCGCCGGCGCGGCGGCCTTCGACGTCGCGACGCGGACCCCCACCTGGACCGGCGCCAATCCTCCCTCTGCCCTCCTCTCCAAGTGCACCGAGCTCGACTCGGACGGCCTCCTCGTCCTCGACCGCTCGCGGTTCCCCCGAGCGACGACCTGCGACCCTCCGGAGAAGACCGCGACGACGGGCCGCATCGACCTCGAGAGCGTCACTTTCTCTTACCCGTCGCGCCCCGACGACCTCGCGCTCGACAACGTCACGATTTCCGTTCCTTCCGGGGCTAAAGTCGCGCTCGTCGGACCCTCGGGCTCGGGCAAGAGCACCGTCGTCCGCCTCGTGCTCCGGCAGTACGAGACAAAAGAGGGCCGCGTTTCTTTGGATGGCATCGACATCAGGGACCTCGACCAGCGCGGCCTCTCGCGCCGCCTCGCCTACGTCGAGCAGGAGCCCCGTCTCTTCGACGGCACCGTTTCGGACAACGTCCGCTTCGGTCTCGCCGACGACGATCCCCTCGCCGCCGACGACAACGTTATCGACGCCGCAAGACGAGCCGGCGTCCTCGAGTTCACCGACCGGCTCCCCGACGGCCTCGAGACCCGCGTCGGCGCCTCGGGCGCCTTCCTCTCGGGGGGCCAGAAGGCCCGCGTCGCCATCGCCCGCGCCCTCCTCAGACGACCCGCCGTGATCGTCCTCGACGAGCCCACGGCCGCCCTCGACAGCGAGTCCGAGCGCCTCGTCCAGCACGCCATCGACGCGACAAATTCATCAAAGCTCGTCGTCGCCCACCGCCTCTCCACCATCCAATCGAGCGACCTCATCTACTGCCTCCGCGACGGCACCGTGGCAGAAAAGGGCACGCACCAACAGCTCCTCGCCATCAAAGGCGGCCTCTACGCGTCCATGGTCAAAAAGCAAAATCTCTCCTACGCCAACGACGACCCCTCCTCTCCCCCGCCACAATCCGAACAACAACAACCTCAACAAGACGACGACGACAACGTCCCAACCTTCGACGAACACCATCCCGATGCGCAAGACGCCGCGCGCTCCCCGCTCGCCGGCGTAGGCCCGAGTGCCCACTAGTCATTTTTTTTTTTTCGCCTGCGACGCCTCATATTCATCATCTGCGACCATCCAAAAATCCGTCTCGTGCGCCGCAAAATACAGTACACTCTGTGGCAGCAACAACAACAGTTATTATGTATGGCCGCGTCGAACCGCGGGCGTTGCGCTAGTGCTCGCTCTCTCGTCTCGTAGTATATAAGGATGTTTGCTGTCGTCACCAGATCCTCGGGTCGTCGTCTTGTTGCGCGAGCTCGTCGTCGCAGCAGATCTGTGCTCCTTGCAATATGCGCGTGATCTCGAGCGCGCGACGAAGACCACGCCAAGATCTTGATGAATGAAGGCAGCCCGCGCACTGTAATTTTGAAGACATATATACGTAATCCCCCGCGCCACGGGGCGGCGCAGTAGCCGGCTGTGAATGAATGAATGAATGAAAGAAAGACACTGTCTTGCCAAGATCCGGACTTCGACGGGCTTGTTTCCACGCGTTAGCGGTGTCCCAGCGCGCGCGTCTCGAATACACCGCACCCGTAGTCGTGTCTACGGGGCGGAAGAAGAAGACAGTATGGGTATAGGCCGTGAGATTCATCATCCCGGGCGCCTGGACGACGTACTCGGCGTCGTTGAGGGGGGAAGCCATCAGCCCTGGATCGACGAAAGTGTTCGTGCCAGACTTCAAATCGCTTCGAGCACCGCGACTCTCCGCAACCGAAGAATCTTTTTAGTCATAATATGCTGCATGGTCGCTGCCAGGAATACTCGTCCCTGTATTATTTTCGTGTAGGCATGGTAATAATGAGCTTCAGCTTGAAAAAAATCCGGTCGTAGTCGCGACGATTGCATCGCCGACCTCGTCGAGGACAGAGGAGTCGTGCTCAATCCAGCCCTTGGTTGACTCGTTAGCGCTAGTGACCTCGTCCACACGCGCCTTCCCAGCAAAGTCGGTTCCAACGACGGAGAGCTTGTCCACGGACTTTTCGCTAGCCAGTAGCCCGGGAGTTCTTTTGCTGCCGTGGACGACGACACAAAGGCGGCGAAACACTTCTCTTTGCCCGTTCGCGACGACAACGACGAAATGATTCCCGCATTCTTTTGTGGGGTGAAAGGAAGGTTGGTACCGCAAGTGTGTCCGTGGCACGCCAAGACTGCGGATGAACGGATGAACAGCTCAGTGCCGTCAGGCATTGAAAGCACCAAGGTCCACAGAAGAAGCAACCGGAAATACGTTTTGGAACCGACAATGTCGACGAGGACAGGTGACATCGGCGTCGGCGAGTCGGTGAACATGGTGACTAAACCTTCTAGGCTCGAGCCGACGTCACAGGCGGATACGCGTCAATCTTACCTTCGTGTTTGACACAAATTTCGATGCCCCGGATTCCAACGCTTGATTATTCAAACTTCGTGGCGAGGCACCAGTAGGAGCATGAGGAGGAGCGCTTTTGAACAGAGAAAACATAAGTACTTGTGCTGCTTAACGAAAAAAAGCCTCGGCCACTGCGACGTCTGGGTCTTTTGTTGTTGTTGGCGAACGGGTCTCGATCTATTGCGCCGCAGCTCGGCACCTGGCACAACGCCTGGCCGAACTCTGTCAAGACGGTGCGGCGCATGCAGCGGTTGGAGACACCTTGGATATTGTACCCGGTGGTATAAATCTCGGTCTTCGATTTCGATGTCGCACACGAGGAAGAGCGGACGACTTGGTCTAAATTTCCATCGTCTTCAGGATAAGCCGACGAAAGGCAACGTCGAGCCCTTTTTGCACAGCGCGAAATCGAACCACTTGAAAACGCATGTCGTAGCAGCGACAAAGGAAAATTCTTCGCTGAGTGCGTCGTCTTCAAACAAGCTCACGACCGAAAAATTAACGTGGTGACCGGGTACTTTGATTGACTGGCGTCGCTGTCGCAAAACATGGTCGCAGCGTTTACTTGGTCGGGCTCGCCTCAAAATTTGACTCTCGGGCGGAGACAAACACGTTCTGGATGCCGTCTCGGCCACCTGCGCAGTGGTTCGGTCCCAAGTCAAGTTCCACGTCAAGTTCCACACTGTAACGAAAACCAACGGACCTCTTCTTGTCAACGCGCGTCGTTGAAGACACACCCACCCAATGCTCGCAACGAGCGCAACTCCACCAGCCTCGTTGGCGGTGCCAGAGGCGCTCCCGGCGCGGTGGCGGCGGCCGCGACGTCGCGCGGCGGCGCACGTGGCGACGACGGGGAACTTTTTCACGCAGCTCCTGAGCCAGAATGCGACCAAGTGCGCCGCGGCGCGGTTTTGCCCCTGCTGCGGCGCCTGCGTCGACGAGTGGCGACTCGTCGGGACGCGTCGCGGCAGCGCACTGGGGATGGAGTCCCGGTTGGCGCTGTGCCCGAACTGCCGCTCGCGCGAGCGGCAGCGATTTTCGTGTCTGTTATGGGGCGTCCGGCCGCCAGCAGTCGATACGCCAGTCGTCGCGTACTTCGGTCCACACCGCCAGCACGCGCGATTGCTCGAGCAGCACTTATCGGTGGAGCTCAAGCGCTACGATTACCTGGCCGACGACCTCTACCGACGCACCTACGACAACAGCACGATCCGAGCCGACGTGCAGGACATTCCCGCGGCCAACTATAGCTTCGACGCCGTCATCATCCTCCACGTCCTCGAGCACGTCTCGGATATCCACAAGGCAACAACCGAGCTCTCGAGAGTCCTGGTGCCGGGCGGCTTCGTCGACACCGAGACCCCGTGTCGCTCGCGCGCCCGCGATGACATCCCGTACGAGATTTGCAACCACGCGGAAGACCGCCCGAGGCGTCGCGCGCGAGACGAAGACGACTGGATCTGCAACCAGCCCGACCACTTGCACTCGTTCAGCTGCTGGTATCTCGAGGACGCCTTCGAGGAGGCGGGCCTCGACTGCGAGTGCCTTAGCATCGACCGACCTTCCGAAAACAAGTTCGTGGGCATCATGTCCTTCCCCGATTGGCGCCTGCGCTGCTACAAGCCCGTCACCCCCGTCTCCCTCCGCTACGCGCTGCAAGCCGAGGCGCACGACAACTATCCCCGCCACTATCTTCGCCGAAGGGCCGCCGCGCAGCAGCCGCGCCACGGCGCCGGCCGCTTCGTCCGCCTCGCCAATAAAATGCGACAGCAGCCCGATCGCCCGCCAACGCGCCCAGACACGGGTCTTCCTCCCATGCGTTGCGTCAATCTCACACTCCCAACTGGCAGCTCCTCCTTCTTAGCTCGGCCTTCTTTGCGCCACGCGAATTAGAGAAAGGCCATGTGAGCGCGCGTGTGGTGTGTGTGTCTCCCTCCTTCTACGAAAGAAATATTTTTCTCTGTCGATAAACGCGAGATTTTTTGTCCCATCCAGCGGGACCAACGACGACGGTCCCATTATTATTATGCGGCTTGCTGACGACGGTATACACATCCACCCATGCACACAGCTTTGAGCTGAGCTATCTACGGCGGAGCCGTCGTGAGTCCCCGAGTGGTTGGTTTAAGAGGTCGACGTAGAACGCACCCAAGAAGCCCGCAGGCCATAAGGGGAGCAGTCGCAGTCGCAGTCGCAGTCGCAGTCGCTCGCAATGCATCCGGCCAGACGATTATCATAGTCAAATCCGAGGCCGCTTCGACCTCCCTGAAAACGATGGCGGACTAATATCGAGTCGTGACGTCTGGGTTTTGGACCATCGCCTTCTCCCGCAACATTTGAGACTGGTGCACGAGCGATACGAGCGCGGCCGTCTCGTGTCGCGCGAGACCAAGGCCGTGCGGCTCGGGGGCGAGCTGCGGAGACACCACTCACTCACTCACTCACTCACTCAGAAACAAGGGAACGTACCAGATCGGGTTCGGTCATGTCGAGGAGGAGCGCACCACCGATGCGGTGCTTTAAAAGTACATCGCCGACGTGAGACAAGCCGAGAATGTCCCTGACGTAGTCTCGAAGTTCTTCGGGCTGCCAGTCGGCGGGATCGGCGTCGGGTTTGGAGAGCGAGGGGCGCAGCACGTCTTGGGATCTAGAGCCGTCGTCGTCGTCGTCGTCGTCGTTTTCAATCTCCCGGCGCTCTCTCGTGCGCGAACGCAGGCCAGAGAGGAGCCCACCTCGCGGCGGGGGGGCGTCGAAGGGCGGGAGCTTGCGCGTTGGCGACAGCTTTTTTGCAGGCAGCGGTTTGGGCGTCGATGCAGTCGCGCGGCAGGTCCTGGCGTGCTGCTCGAGGTTCCAGCGGCGAACTCGATCGCCACACCGCTCGCACTCGACGATCGCCAGCTTGCACTCGGTGGCGACGTGCGCGTGCATCTCTCGACGCGGTATCCGGCGCATGCAAAACTGGCACTGCGCGCTCGAAGCGTCCGCAACCGGTTCGTAGTCTTCCTCGTGCAAGTCATCCTCTTCTTCTTTTGCTTCTGTTCCGTCGTCAACAAAGGAGCACGCCGCGAAGTCGGTCTGGACCTCGACGACTGCCGTCGTACTCGTTGTTTGGACCTCTGCCTCGATCGCGGGCGCGGGCTCGGTCTGGACCGCGGCCGCGGCCGCCGGAGCGCGTTCGTCAAGCCTGCGCAAAAGATCGGCGACGTCGCGGCCAAAGGCCTTCTCGAAATCGTCGAGACGACGCGCGATAGCCGCGAGGTCCGAGCGTGTTTGTTGACCGGCGGTCTCCTCGACGTCCAGCCTCTGGAGAGATTCCACGCGCAGTCGCTCGACGTCGCGGCGGAGCGAGGCCGCCTCCTGGTCTAGCCGACCCGAGAGGCGCGCGACGTCGGAACGGACCGCGGCGAGCTCGCGGTCGACGGCATCGACCCTTTGGTCGACGGCATCAGTAGTAGTCCTTTGGTCGACGGCTTCGACCCTTTGGTCGACAGCCTCAACCCTTTGGTCGACAGTCGCAACCCTTTGATCGACAGCGTCGATAGCGCCTCGCAGCGAGGCCAGCTCCTCGTCGAACGAACGTCGAGCATCCTCCTCGTCCCCGGCGGCGCCGGTACGCCGAAGAATTAAGAGATCGAGTTCCTCGACGCGGCGTCGCAGCGCGAGGATCGGGGAACCCGCCGCGTCAATCAACTGCGCGGCGCGCGCGCGATCCTCGTTGGCTGTGCGCGCCACCTCGCGGAGCTCGTCGACGTAGCGCGTCGCCTGCGCCTCGAGCCGCGTTTCCTGGCGGCGCGCCTCGGTCTCGACCGCTTTGGCGCGGTCGACTACCTCGCGGGCGGCGCGGTCGACGACCTCGCGCGTGCGTCGACGCTCGTCGTCGAGCGCCCTCCGCACTTTCTCCATCACAGCGTCGTCGTTTGGTTCGCGACACGCCAGCGCCTGCCGGACTGCCCGGTCGACCGGGCCGTCCTCCTCGAGCAGCATCTCGGTCGCCGCGGACCGCGCGCGAGACCCGACCCAGTCATCGTCGCAACACCGCCGCGCGGCCTCTGTCGCGAGCTTGGCGGCCACCGCACGCGTTGGCCGCTCATCGACCGCGAGCCGCAGCGCCGCCAGCGCCTCGCGCGTGCGCTTGGCAAAGGCGTCGTCGACTCCCGCGCGTTCCGAGAAGGCGCGCCGCGCCGACGCGAGAGACTCGGAAACTTCATCGACTCTCTTCGCTGCGACGCGAGACACGCGATCGACGCGCGGAATCTCTTCCTCGAGCCGGCGCGCGCGCGACGAGACCGTCGCGACCAACTCCTCGATCTGTCCGAACGCGTCCTCGATCGATGCGGCGAGCATCTCGCGCACTTCCCGCCGGAACTTTTCGAGGTGCCGCGGACACTCGGCGCCGCCTCTCTCCCACTCCTCGAAGGGTGGCGGTACCGCCGGGTAGCTCGCGCCCCACGCCTCGCTGTGTCGGCACCAAGCTTCCCGGGGGCTCGAGGAGGAGCTCTCGATCCTCTCGCGACGTCGCGACAGCTGGTTCGAGATATCGCGCATCGATGCTTCGTATGATTGCGCAACCTGCGCCGCGACGGCGCGCTTCGCGTCCGCGCGAACACCCTCCCAGTCCACCTCGCTGCCGCGGCCACTCCACCGAGACATAGATAGATAGATAGATAGATAGGGTCCAATTTAACCCGCCAATTTATCTCTTATTACTAGCCCCATCGTTGTCGTCCTTCGACCCAATACCAAACAGATTCCCGAGCTTCTTCATGACGTCTTCAGACTCGTCGACCTCGCCGTACTCAAAGTAGGTCCCTTTGGAGTTGTCGAACGAGTTGTATTCCTTGCCTGAGGAGGAAAAAGAAGACTGAGTTGTCCGCTTCCAACTACTCGAAAAGAGGGACGGGACTACGCGCCGTCTTTCGCAATAAAGCGGTTCGACTCGAGCTCAAACTTGAGAGCCCCCGTTTCCTTGTCGACGCCCTTGAATGTGCCCTGTGAGCAAACATCACGTTGGCGAACGGACGGACGCAGAGCACCAGGTTGGGCGCGCCGAGGCCCAGCGTGACGAGTTCCATGAGGCCTTGCATTGTAATTTTCGGTTTGCGCTCCTCGGAATTCTCGTCTGTCTTCGCGGAAAAGGGGCCCACGCGCGTCGGCGGCGGCGCGAACGGTCCTCCTCCCGCGCGCGCCACCGTACCCACGGGGGACATCACCAAGGCGGAGCTCCCGGCCGAATAAAAGGCCAACAGCCAGACGACCATCATCATTATCGCGTGTATGCGACGTCACCAAGTGAACGACGCGTTGTCAGCAATGTTGCATCTTCATATTGAACCGCGTAAGTAATAAATCATCTGAGAGGGATAGGGTTGAGCGCCGCGTGCTGTGAAACCGGGCGTTGGACCTTCCGCCTCCTAAAAAGGCTCCGCAACGATGGCGGAGGCCGAGGACAAGAAGGAGAAGGAGCCGCTTCCAGAGGAACTCGTTGCTCTTCTCAAAAGCGATGCCTTTGGCCTTCGAGTGTACCGATGCAACGTGAGAGCGACGATGCGTATGATGCGAGACCGCTTGTTCGGACGATTGCGCGCAGGCCCCGCCGGTGGAACCCTTCGCCGATTCAAGCTCGCTGCAGGATGCACAAAAGATCCTGGTCGAGGTAGGGTTCCGCGCACCCTCCGTGCCATTTTCGCCGCAGGTCTTCGCGCCCGGAAAGTGGCGCATCGACGGCTGCCGCGAACGCAAGAGCCTGAACCACGCTAAGATAGTCGACGACGTGGTCGCGAACGGCGCCAGCAGCGCCTACGCCGCCTCCGTGTGTCCATTTTCGGGCGTCAACGCTCTCCATGCGTGCGCGATCAACGGCTACCTATCTCTCATGAAGGTGCTCGTAGAAAAGGCAGACCTGTCGCCACTTTCCGTGGCGCCCGGCCTCAGCACACTTCTCAACTCGCGGCTCGAGCACGTCCGCGGCGCCGACGTTATGTGGATGGCAAAGCGCAGGGGCCACAAGCACATCGTCGACTACTTGAAAACGTTGCCAGTTATCAAGCAGTCGGTTGCGAGCGTCGAGAAGCAGCTCGTCTTCATCGAGGCGGCACACAAGAAGGCGCTCGAAGAGGCACGCGCCAAGGCGATCGCGGAGGCACAGCGCCGTGCCGAAGAGGAGCGCCAAAAGGCGATCGATGAAAAAAAGCGCAAGGAAAAAGAAAAAGCCCAACGTAAGATGCGAGACGACATCCAGGTGTTTGACAACCGGCTCCGGGCGTACAAGAAAAAACTCCAAGACCCGACGATTGCATTTAAGCTCGCCGAGACAGGCCAAACCCGCGCGATGGAGCTGCTCGAGGACGAACAAGCCTCGCACAAGCAGGAGTCGAATCGCTGCAAGCACATGCGCAGCTTAGCCGACGTGCACGAGATCGGGAACGAGATGAAGAAAACCGAGACGTTGGTCGCCGACATCGACGAGATGCTCAACGAGTACGTCAGCTTGTGGGGCGTCGACGCAGAGCTCGACAAAAGCGTTCACGAGGCCCACGAGACAAAATGGCGTGACCTAGTGCCCGAGGAGCTCGAGGAGCTCGCGAAGAAGATGGCCTCCAAGGTCAAAAAACTTCCCAAGAACGTTAAAGCGTCGGATGCGTTCAAGAACCTCGACCGACGTGCCAAAGAGTTCTCCATGTCCTGCCCGCTGATTACCAGTCTCCACACGCCTGCGATGAAGGCGCGTCATTGGGATGAGCTTCGAATGCACACCGACAAGCTCAAGTCGTCGCCTATCGAGAACGCCAACATCGAGCTCGCCGATATATTGGCCCTCGAGCTCCACCAGGGCGCCATGGCGCTCGCTGTCGAGGAGATCACCGACAAGGCTGTCAAGGAGGCCAAGCAAGAAGAGACTCTCAAAGTTCTCGAGGCCAACTGGGCCGGCATCATCTTCGTGATGACGCCGTATGACAAGGACCCCGAGGTGCCTCTCCTCAAAATGGACGAGAAAGACTTCGAGCAGCTCGAGTCCGACCTTCTCACTCTCCAGTCCATGGTCTCCTCGCGCTATGACTTCTTCAAGGCCCAGTCGACAATGTGGCAACAAGAGCTCCAGAATGTGGGAGAGGTCATCGCCATCCTTGCCGAGCTCCAACGCATGTGGTCTTACCTCGAGCCACTCTTCATCGGAAGTGACGAGGCATGCGGGCCGTGTCGTTATCTTTGAATTTGTGTACTTTTTGCTGCGAACAGTTGTTTGTATGTTGATGCGCTTTTATTGCAACGTCGTCATCGTCCTGGTCATCTAACTCGTCTCGTTATGGTGTAATCCGGCGAAAGATTGGCACGTTTTCGTCTCGAAGCGCGCTTTGATGATGGATTCGACGATAATGCCATTGTTCACCGATTTCAATTTGTTGTTGCATATGCGCACCGACGAGATGACACCAAGACCAACGCTATTTCCGCAGGTCAAGCGCGAGCTCCCCGAGACAGCCGCGAAGTTTGCCGAGATCGACGCGACTGTCCGCGACATGCTCAGGACCGCTCACAAGACGAAAAACGTCAAGACCGCCTGCAACAAGGAAAATCTCATCGCGACCTTAGAGGATATCACTACCAAGCAGGAGATGTGCAAAAAATCTCTTAACGAGTAAGTCTCGCTCTGATGTCTCCGCGTTGATGTTTGCGAATCAGGTTCTTGGACAGCAAGCGAATGCAGTTTGCTCGCTTCTATTTCGTCAGCGAGGTGTGCCGTTTGCATTGCGCACAATGCCACTCGCTTTTTCGCACTGTAGGCTGACTTGCTGGATATTCTGTCAAACGGTAGCACGCCGAAGCTCATCATGAGACATGTCGACAAAGTGATGCTCGCGACGAAGAGTCTCACACTGACAGAGAACGATGCGACGTCGGGTCGGCCGTCGGCAACCTCGTGGATTGCGGGCGTCGGCAAGGAGTACTGCGAATTCGTACCGCCGCCTCCCTTGCTTGGCAAGGTGGAGATCTACCTACAGACTGTGCTCGAAGCGCAACAGTCCGCGCTGACTAAACAAGCGCTCAAATCACTCCAGCGGTACGCGACGCAGCCTAGAACAGAGTGGCTCCAAGACACGTCGGCAAGCTCCGACGGCAAAACCAACGCGACAGACGCCGCGCAAATTGGTCTCCTCATCGCAGCGATTTACTACGCCAGTGAGTACGAGCAGGCCATGGAGAAGGCTGTCAACTCGGGCGAGCAGCCGGTTCAGGTCTACTATGACAAGACCATCGCCCAGCTCTCCGACCTCATCAAGCTCACCAAGACCAACCTCGACAAGGCGACGCGCACGCGCGTCATGTGCATGATTACATATGACGCCCATTCTCGCGATATGATTGAAAAAGCTTTACGTCAGAAAGCATACCAGTTCTCGAGTTTCCAGTGGCAATCGCAGCTCAAGATGAGATACGACAAGGCGCAAAACCGTTTTGTCGCCCACATTCTCAACGCTGAGTTCGACTATGGCTTCGAGTACCTCGGCAATGGCCCGCGCCTCGTCGTGACGCCACTCACGGATCGCGTCTACGTCACGGCCACCCAGGCTCTCAATTTATGTATGGGCTGCGCGCCCGCTGGACCAGCGGGTACCGGGTGAGCATAGCCTTGTTATTCTTATGTTTTGATTGTCTCTGTTGTTGTGTGTCTGGCTGTTTCGCGAGCCCTTCGTGGTGCGCGACCGGCGTTCTTCTTCGCGTCTTTTACTGACTGTGCTGTAGCATGTCCTTCGTCCACCAACACTCGTTTCAGGAAAACGGAGACCACCAAGGATCTCGCAAGCGCGCTCGGCAAGTGTTGCTACGTCTTCAACTGCTCGCCCGAGATGGACTTCAAGTCGCTTGGGTACTTGCAGCGTCCGTCGTTTCTTTCACATGTGTCACGCCTCGCATTACTCAAAGACGGCCAATGTTGGGCTCTTTTGTCAGTGGTCTTACTTCGACCTTATGCTGTTCGCATCTATTCGTTGTCTTTCTGCAATGTAGCCAATATGATTTTCATTGATTGTTTTTTTTTTCCCAGCAACATATTCAAGGGCCTCGCCTGCTCGGGCTCTTGGGGCTGCTTCGACGAGTTCAACCGGCTGATTCCAGAGGTGCTCTCCGTTTGCACCGTGCAGTTTAAGGCCGTCTGCAACGGTGTCCGACGAGTAAAGAACGAGAAGATTCGCTCTAAGAAATCAGGAACACCCTTCGACCCGGCGTGCCACGTAACTATGATCGAGGGCGACGAGGTTCGGCTCGACGAAACGTGCGGTGCCTTCATCACAATGAACCCTGGCTACCTCGGCCGGTCCGAGCTACCCGAGGGTCTCAAGGCGCTCTTCCGACCGATGACTGTGATGGTCCCTGATCTTGTTCTCATCTGCGAGAACATGCTCATGGCCCAGGGCTTCGTGACTTCGAAGGTCTTAGCGTCCAAGTTCTATTCGCTTTATTCGCTTCTCAAAGACCTGCTCTCCAAGCAAGACCAGTGAGTGGCCCGTTGTTGGCAGTAAGTTTGACTTATGTGCGCGCAGCTATGATTGGGGCCTTCGCGCGATCAAGTCGGTGCTTGTCGTTGCCGGGATGCTGCTCCGCACAGACCCTGACAGTGACGAGGACTCGATTCTTATGCGAGCGCTCCGCGACTTCAACATCGCTAAGATCGTCAAGGTCGACGAGGTAGTCTTCTTCGGGCTCCTCAACGACCTTTTCCCCGGGCTCGACCCGCCCCGGAAGATTGACCAGGCCTTAGAGGTCGCAGTAGAGAAGGCCGTCGAAGAGTCCGGCACGTACGGCAGCGACATCTTTAAGTTGAAGTGTGTTCAGCTCGACGAGCTCTTAGCGATTCGTCACTGTGTCTTCGTGATGGGACCTCCGGGTGCATTTAAGTCTACTTGCTGGAAGACGCTCGCACGGGCGCGCGCTATCAAGGACCCCGAGAACCCAGTCAAAATCACGGACGTTAGTCCCAGCGTCTGAATCACGCGAATCCAACTGACTTTGTGGACGCAGCTCAACCCGAAAACTTTGCCAACGCAAGACCTTTATGGTGAGTTTGTTCCGTTTGCAACACGCGCATACGCTTTTGCCAAAAGGGTACATAAACATGGTGACACGTGATTGGAAAGATGGCCTACTCTCCACGATCATGCGAGATCTCGGGGCAATTCCAGACGAAAAACCAAAGTGGATTCTGCTTGACGGTGCGTATGCGTTGTTTATTTTTTGTTTGTTGTGGCGACCGTGAAATTTCTAAGAGTGAGATGTCCTTCTCGATTTGTTTCGTGCACGAGCGCTGTGGCTCACCCAAGAAAGATCGGGGTCTTCGTGCGAACGAGCGCTGTCGTGTCGATGGGGTAAAGCATTGCAGACCCGCCGCACTGAATTCAAAACGAATACTTCGCATAAATTGCCGATCGGTTGGACGTTGATGAACGCATGGTGTGGTTGCCATCGTAATAATCGAACTACGCTCAAGCGGCGACCCTGCTACTTTGAGTGCAACCATGAGTTCGATGCAACACGCCGCTGCGAGTTTCCTTCCAAGTCCGGGATGCGCTTCCTCCACTTGTTTGGAGCAAAATTGAACCCGGGTGTTTTCGAACAACGGCAAATCGGCCGACAAGAAGGACTCGTTTTGCCAAAGCCTACAACAACGGGCCCTGCGAAGGACCTTGGATGAGATTTCGGCAGTGTGCCGTAAAGCCGACGAAAACTTAAACACGCTGAAGTCGAGCGTCTCTGGATCAGGGGTGGAGTACCGAGAGAAGTGCAGAATGGGCGCGATACAGCATCTGACCCAAAGCTTGTGTGTTCTGCAAAATAGGACATCTCGTGTTATGAGGACGTCACCTTCTGACGGCTCCTGACATCTTGTGTCTGACGACAATAGCTCGCGACATCTTCGCGATGCGACGAGTCACGCAAAGCTACGACACTCTGCTAAGTCGGCTGCCGCTGAAACCTCGCTGCACGACGTTTGCTCGCGGCGTCAACTGGCGTCCCACCCCGCGGCGCGAGTCGCCAAAACGGAGTCTTGGAGTGGTTGAGACCGCTGCTGTTGTCACGATGAGCCGTTCATCTACCGCCTGCAACACATGTTATTTTGATGAGAATTTGGGCGGACCAGATGACCTACCCAATCTTATCCAGCGTCGCATCGACCGGATAATTCGCTACAGCCCACTGTACAAATTTATTCCGGTTTACCAACGTGATGTGTAGCTCTTACGGCTTGGGTTGAAAAGACTTCAAGCATATGGCAAATCAAGGCCTGGGTCAGTCACAGCATCATCGCGAAACGCGGCGGTCTTAGGATTTGTGCGAGTTAGCTTGTGCTAGACGGAATGGAGCCTTTCTGCTGTTTTTGGATGCCCAGTTCCGACACGAAGGCAATCCGCAAACTCAGAGGTGTCTGAGCATTGGTGATTTTACGCTTCGAATGATTGTCCGATTCCGTCCTTCGCGCCTGGGTTGTGCGAAGTCGGAGCCACCTTTTTCAAAACGAGTAAACGCCGGCGATTGTTGCACCACCATGAGTTCCGCGAGCACATCGTTCCACTCGTGCTGCAAAAGCGACCGCAACGTCGACCGAATTATACCGCACAACTTTGGGCGTGGCGTACACGGAAATCGTCGTTCATGCGATGACGTTTGTCAGTCCTCGTCCGAGCCTGTGCCATTATGCGTTCATCCATCCGAATTTCGATCATGACGCCTGGAATCCTCGTGGGAGCTCTGTGGGGATGCTCGGAGGATGCAAAGTCAGTTGTCGATTCTCGACCGGACAAAGTGTGCGCAGCAGTGATCAATCCGCAGAGGATAATACTAGTTGTTGTGCCAACTGTTGTTCAGAAGGAGGGTTGTGTTTATCGCATGTGCCGTGCACGTGACCTATATTTTAAAAGGCGATTTGGATGCCAACTGGATTGAAAGCATGAACTCTGTAATGGACGACAACCGCCTCCTAACGCTCGCATCGAACGAAAGAGTGAGGGTGTTTTGAAATTCTGGAAATAACACCGACACGCAGATCCCTCTTAAACCTCACATGCGGATGATTTTCGAAATCAGAGACCTAAAATACGCGACGCCCGCGACGGTATAAGGCAATATCGTGACGCAGCGTCACAAGCTTCCCACAGGTCTCTCGGGCAGGGATTTTATACATCAGTACAGACGAGGGCTTTCAGTGGAAAAGTAATTCACGCGTCCAGTTCCCTTGACTTGAAATTCGACGATCTCTCGTCGTAGGTTTGATAAACACGTGGGTGTCCACGCGAGACTTTTCTGACGATTCCAAAACGTGGTTGACTAGTGCATTCGATACCTACATCGAGCAGTCGCTCCGCCACTTTAGGCGCCTCCTCACCTCTATTCCGCAACAGGAGACGACGCTTGTCGTGAATTTGCTGCGTTTGCTTGATTCTCTATTGACGCCGAACGAGCTCTCGACCGAAAAAAATGTCGAAATGACGTTTGTGTTTGCTGCCGTGTGGGCACTTGGTTCAGCGCTCGGTGTTGGCGATGATGGCCGTGACTACCGTAAGCTGTTCAGCGAGTGGTGGAAGAAGACGTTTAGAAACGTCCAGTTTCCGTCCAAGGACACGGTGTTCGACTACTGGCTAAACACGGAGACGATGACCTTCGACACGTGGAAGGCGAGTCCGGCGTTCCAAGAAGTCGCATTCAACTCTAAAGAGCAAAGCATGTCGGATCTCACGGTGCCGACTGGAGAGTCGGCGAGCGTCAGCTTCTGGATGGCGCGCCTCATCGAGGGCCACCATTCCGTCATGTTAGCCGGCCCGAGCGGCACGGGCAAGACACAGCTTATTCGCGGGCAGCTCAAAGCCCTTGACAAACAGTGCATGCTTTCCACGACCATCAATATGAACTTTTACACGTCGGGCCTTGTCCTTCAGGCCAACCTTGAGGTTCCCCTTCAAAAAAAGACTGGGTCGCTCTACGGACCTCCCGGCGCTGCTCACTTGGTGTACTTCATCGACGATCTCAACTTGCCCGAGCTCGATAAGTACAACACCCAGTCGGGCATCGCGCTCATTCGACAGCACATTGATTACGGTCACTTCTACGACCTGGCCAAACTCACCCTGAAAACCGTGGAGAAATGCCAGTACCTCACCGCGTTGAATCCGTCGGCCGGTGGCCTGGCAGTGTCCAAATCATCGAGACTCTCTGATACTGTCTTAGTATCTTCACGCAGGATCGTTTCAAATCAATCCTCGTCTCCAGCGACATTTCACAACCTTTTCCATTTCCATGCCGAACGACTCGTCACTCACCACCATCTTTGAAACCTATCTGTTCGGACACCTCAACAGCATATTCCCGGGGAATGAGGAGATGCTCCAAATGGTGCCAAAGCTCATCAAAGGGACAATGGCCGTTCACAAGGCCGTCTCTGAGACATTTAGAAAGACTGCGCAAAACTTCCAGCCTTTACCCGTGTCTGCCTGCCTCGTGTGAAATGTCATCTTCTCTGTCCCGCGGCCCAATTAATTTTCGTCGTTCGAATCTCGCAGCTACGAGTTCTCCGTTCGCCATCTCGCGGCCGTTTTCCAGGGCTTGCTTATGTCGACACCCGCGAAATTCAAAGACTCGGCCATTCTGGTCGACTGCTGGCAGCACGAGTGCCAGCGCGTGTATGCCGACCGGCTCGTCAGTCCAGAGGACTTGAGCAAGTTCGACGCGGTGCTGACGACGACCGCGAAGAAAAGTTTTCCAGAGAGCAACCCTGGCAAGACTATTTTCTGCCACTTTGTTGACGACGAACCTATCTATGCACCTGTCTTGGGCGGTGAGAAGAATCTCCCTTTAACCGCCGCCGCCCGCTTCGGACCATAATCTCTCGCAGGCATTGAGGATTTGCAAAAGATCCTGGACAACGCATTGGACGATTACAACCAGCAGGCGGCCGTTATGGATCTCGTGCTCTTTGAAGATGCGCTCAATCATGTCTGCCGGATCACGCGAATTATCAACAACCCGAGCGGCCACGCGATGTTGGTGGGAGTTGGTGGAAGTGGCAAGAAATCTTTGACCAGGCTTGCGGGTTTCATCTGTGACTACCAGACTCGCACAATCCAGATTTCCGCGACTTACGGTATCGGGGATCTCAAGGCAGATCTCCAAGCGATGTATCAAAAGGCGGGCGTTAAGAACGAAGGTGTGCTCTTCTTATTCTCCGACTCTGACATCACTAACGAGAAGTTCTGCGTTTATCTCAACGATCTCCTTGGATCTGCCGACATCGCAGATCTCTATGCACAAGACGAGAAAGATGCAGTCATCAACAGTGTAACGAAGCGCGCCAAGGCGGCGGATCCGACCTGCGTCGAGCCCGGCCAGATATACGAATTTTTCCTGAGCGAGGTCCGCAAAAACCTCCACGTCGTCCTTTGCTTCAGTCCTGTTGGTGAAGACTTTCGAACGCGTTGCCGCAAGTTCCCGGCCTTGGTTAATTGTGAGTCGCAAACCCTTACTTCACAAAAAGTATGCGTTGACTCTGTCGATCTAGGTACTTCAATCGATTGGTTCCAACCTTGGCCCAAGCAAGCGCTGTTTTCGGTAGGGTGTAAATTCTTGGCGTCCATCGAGGACCTCGGGAACGACCAAGTCCGACGGCAGATCGAGGCGTTCATGCCGTACTCTTTCGACAGCACCAACAAGATGGCGGCCGAATTCTTTGACATGGAGGGCCGATATGTTTACTCGACGCCCAAGTCATACCTTGAGCTCCTCAAGCTCTATGCAAAAATCTTAGAACAAAAGCGAGACGAGAACGACATGGCGTCGGCTCGGCTCAAGAATGGTGTCAAGAAGCTGGAAGACTGCACGCAGGTCGTGGACGTCCTCAAGGCAGAAATCGCGGACAAGGTTGCAGACGCCGAAGAAAAGAAGGCCACGGCAGACGGCATCGCCAAGCGCGTCAAGGCGGAGAAGGAAGTCGTCGAGCTCGAGTCGGAGAACGCAGCGATCGAGGAGAAAAAGGTTACAAAGATCGCTGCCGAGGTTGCGGCCAAGCAGAAGAGCGCGGAGGAGGATCTCGAAAAGGCGGTTCCGGCAGTCGAGGCGGCAATGGCGGCGCTTGACACTCTCGACGTGAAACAGCTTCAAATGTGCAAGACGATGGCCAAGCCGCCGCCAGGCGTCGACGATGTCTTCTCTGCAGTCGTTGTTTTGTTGGCCGGCGTCAACACAAATGTGACCGTGCAGAAAAACGGCAAAGTCAAGGACAAGGACCGCAGCTGGGACATGGCGAAGAAAGCGCTGCTTGGGGACCCTAAAAAGTTTGTCGATGAGCTCAAGGATTTCAAGAACGTGTTCGACGCCGGTAAGGTTTCGGCGCTCAATTTCAAGGAGGTCCGCTACTATCTTTCGATGGAGCACTTCAAGCCCGAGGTCATTGAAGGCAAAAATTCGGCTGCAGCGGGATTGTGTAATTGGGTTGTCAACATCGTGGTGTACTACGACGTTGTCTCGATGGTTGAGCCGAAAAAGAAGCTTGTGGCCGAGTCGACGCAGCAGCTTGCTGAAGCAAACGAGAAATTAAGTGCGGTGCGCGCCAAGGTGGCCGAGCTGGAGGAGAGGTTATCCAAGCTCATCGTCGAGTTGAAGGAAGCCGAGGCCGTCAAAGAAAGGGCCGAAGCCGTAGTGGCCAAGGGCCAGATGAAGTTGGCCCTTGCCTCGCGGCTACTCAACGCCCTGAGCTCAGAGAATGTCCGCTGGAACCAGGGCATCGAGGAGCTTCAAAAAAGTCGCGATTTGCTTGTCGGTGATACGCTTCTCTCGGCTGCCTTCATCTCGTACATCGGACCGTTCACCAAGCAATACCGCACTCGGCTCCTAGAGGAGTGCTGGATCCCAAAGCTGCGCGCACCGGCCAAGGGTGCAGCCGTACCGATGTCCAAAGACTGTAACCCACTCACGACGCTGACGAACGACGCCGAGGTTGCGACATGGCAGACCATGAAACTCCCGGCCGACCCGGTCTCGACGGAGAACGGTGCCATCGTCGAGAGAACCACGCGATGGCCGCTCCTCATCGACCCGCAGCTCCAGGGAATCACCTGGGTCAAGGCACAGAACAGTCGCGACCGCGACCGCGCTCTCCGCGTTTCCAGACTTGGCAACAAAGACCTCCTTCGCACGCTCAAGACTTGCCTCGAAGGCGGCTTTCCCATGCTCGTCGAGAACATGGGCGAGTCAATCGAGGCCTCGATCATGCCTGCTGTCCAGCGCGCCAAAATTCGCCGTGGCAACCGTTACTTCCTCGTGTTGGGCGAAGACGAGGTCGAATACCACGCCAATTTCAGAATGATGCAACGCGCGGTGTCCTATATTGTTGTGCATTATGCAACGTGTCGTATGCTATCCGCTGATGAAAAATTGCGTAAAATAGGCTCCACACCAAGCTCAGCAACCCACAGTAAAGGACAGCGTCCAGCTTTGATGTCAGCGCGCGCATATCTTGGTGCCCATTTACTCACGCAAGCCATGCACTTCCAATAGAAGTCGATCGTCGCGTTGCCTCGTCTCGCCTCTGTTGTTGTCGTTGTTATTGTTGCGATCTCCCATGTCGAACGTGTCACCGCGCAGCTATCCGCCCGAGATCCAAGCCGAGTGCACACTAGTTAACTTCACTGTGACTCCCGACGGGCTGGAGGACCAGCTCTTGTCGCTGGTGGTCGCTAAGGAGAGGCCCGACCTCGCGGCGCAGAAGGTTGAGCTCATTCAACAAGAGAACCAGTTCAAGATCAAAATGATCGAGATCGAGGACGATATCCTGCGGCGTCTCGCTGCGGCCGAGGGTGATATCACTGACGACAAGGAATTGATCGAGGGCTTGGAGGCGGCGAAGAAGACGGCCAAGGAGATCGAGGCAAAGCTCGCCGCGGGACGCAAGACAACCGAGTCGATCAACAACACCTCGGAGCGCTACCGGCCCGTGGCATGCCGGGGGTCGCGGCTATTTTTCATCATGAACGATCTCTCAAAGATTCACACCTACTACATCTACTCTCTCACTGCCTTTGTCACCGTGTTCCTCAACGGTATCGATGTTGTTCAACGACAAGACAAGGATGGCGGCGGCGCGAAGGAAGAAGAAGATTCCGACTGCAGCGCCGGGACCCTGCGGTGCTTCGCCAAAATCGTTAAACGCACGATGGCTGGCCTCGACCAGTGCCCGTGGAAAAAGGAGGCATTCCTCGCCGCTGCCAGAGGCGGCAAGCTCGACGAAGAGTTTCTCCAGAAAATCCTCGACGGCCCGCCATCACCTACGCGGTCGCCGAGATCGAGTGCGTCGTTCAAGCCGGGAGACGTCGTGGAGTGCGATCTCGCCATCGGCACCGTCTGGAAAGTCGTGAACATTTGCGACACTAGAACCTTGGTGATCGAGGTGAAAGACAGAACGGGACAGTTCCTTGCGATTCCCGAGGCGGTGTGCGAGAAATATGTCGACTACGCGGCGCGTTGCACACGTCTTATCGAGACGACGACAAGCGTCGCGTTCAACTACGTACGACGAGGGCTCTTCGAGCGAGACAAGCTCACCATCGTCGCGCTTTTCGTGCTAACGTTGCAAATTGCCGACGGCAAGTTGCCGGAGCGGTACATGAGCGTCATGCTCCGCGGACGCGTGGCGGATGGCGATCCGGCACCTGCCGCCGTCGCCGCGTGGCTACCCGACGGTGTCTACCCAAAGCTACGCGCACTCCAAGAGGATTGCGGCTCACACGTTCCGTTCTTTGCTACGCTCCTCGAGCAAATCGCGGCAAACTCCGAGGCCTGGGAGCGGTGGTACAATGAACCTTCGCCCGAGACTATCCAGCCACCGATGCCACCCGATTGTCCCCTTCTCAGCACGTTCGAGAAGATCCTGCTCCTCAGCATGTTGCGATACGACCGGGTCACAATGGGCATTTCGACGTACATCGCCGAGACGTACGGAAACGGCTACGTCCACCAGGCACCCTTCGACATGGCCAAGACGTACGACGAGTCGTCGGCGTCGACACCTATCTTCTTTGTCCTTTTTCCTGGCGTTGACCCCACCCTGTGGGTCGAGGAGCTAGGAGCTACCTTCGGCAAGACAATCGCCAATCAAAAGTTCGTCAATATCTCGATGGGCCAGGGCCAGGAAGCGCCGGCAGAGGCCATGCTCGAAAAGCTCGCCCGCGAAGGTGAGTACTCCTACGACGCTTGCCGTCTCTGCATCATTTCCCTCGACTTTTCTCGACCCCAACGGTGATTTTAGGCGGGTGGATAATGCTGCAGAACCTCCACCTCATGCAATCCTGGCTTCCCATCCTTGAGCGAAAACTCGAGATCTGCAGCGAATCGGCGCATCCTGACTTTCGTTGCTACGTCTCGGCCGAGCCGCCAAGCTTTTCCTACCAGCGAAACATTCCCGAGTCGCTCCTCCAATCGTGCATAAAGGTCTCAAACGAGGCGCCCTCCGACATCAAGTCCAACATCGAACGCGCTTGGGCACCCTTCTCGCAGGAGCGCCTCGATGCGTGCGCCCTTCGACTCGAGTTCCGCTCGTGCTTATTCGGATTATGCTTCTTCCATGCCGTCATGCTCGGCCGCAAGCGCTTCGGACAGCAGGGCTGGTCTCGCAAATATGGGTTCAACATGGGCGACTTGACGATCTGCGCCGACGTTCTTCAAGCGTATCTCGACGAGAAGAGATACGTGCCGTGGGACGATCTTCGCTATATCTTCGGCGAGATCATGTATGGCGGGTGCGTAGTAGCTATGCGTCTTCAAATTTTCCACGACAATCGATCACAGGCACATAACAGACTTTTGGGATCGGCGGACGAACAACACATACCTCGAGGTGTCGTTCACAGAGTCGCTCCAAAAATGCGAGGAGCTGGGACCGGGCTTTACGTCGCCCGACCCGGCGACCCACGACACGCGCGAATCGTATGTTTTGCACCTCCAGTCAGAGCTTCCGCCAGAGTCGCCGCTCATCTACGGGCTCCACATGAACTCGGAGATAGCCTACCTCAACGCGTCGACGTCGACCGTCATCAGCACGGTCCTCCGGCTCAAGGCGGGCTCCAATGCCGGCGGCGGCGGCTCGTCAGGCCCGGGGAGCGGGCCCGAGGAACTCATCGAGGATCTCCTCGGGCGTTTGCCCGAGCAGTTCGATCTCATCGACATCAACGACAAGGCCACGCCGCTTCTCAAGAGCAAGGACGCGCCCTACATCGTCGTTCTGCTTCAGGAACTCGGCCGCATGAACGGCCTCACGGGCGAGGTTGCCCGGAGCCTCGAGGAGCTCCGGAAAGGCCTTCTCGGCCAGCTAAACATGTCTCAGAAGATGGAAGACCTCCTATCGGCCCTTTTGATCGGCCAGGTCCCTGGGCGCAATCCCTTTCACACCGCTAGCTGGGAGAAGTATGCTTGGCCGTCGATGAAGGGACTCCAAGACTGGTTCGCCGATCTCATCGTCCGCTGCGACCAGCTCACCGCGTGGTCGTCTAACGACGGACTCCAATCCCCCCCCAGCATGTGGCTTCCCGGCCTATTTAATCCCACCGCCTTTTTGACCGCCATCAAGCAGGTGACGGCCAGAAATAACAGTCTCCCGCTTGACAAGATGACCATCGAAACGCACGTCTCCGTGCTAGGACAAATGGCCGACGTCCAGCGACGCCTCGAGGAAGGCGCTTACGTGCACGGTCTCTTTTGCGAAGGCGCGTGCTGGGGCGAGAAAGAAGCCCACACTTATCAAATAGACCAAGTCGAATGCGCCGGCGTTCTCCGAGACTCAAAGCCGAAGGACCTCCTCCCACCGATGCCGTTGATCTACATCAAGGCCGTTACGGTCCAGCCCACCTGGGATCCTTCGAGCGTCGGCTACCTGCGTCCAGAATCCACGCTCTACAACTGTCCAGTGTACACTACCACCTTCCGCGGCCCGACCTTCATCTTCGTTGCCACACTAAAGACCGACATGCCCAGTACATTCTGGGTCCTTCGCGGCGTCGCGCTCATTTGCCAGACCGACTAACACTACACGCTGGTCCTTCGCGACCCGCTCTCGTAGCATGATCCCGTATTACAACATAACCCGAGGGGATCACCAGCGCTCTGGGCCGGGCCCGCTGAGCCCTCACCGCCCTCGGCCATGTCGCCGCCTCGAGCAGCCCCATCCATGCCGCCCGCGCCCAGCAGGACGCCACCCTTCTTCGCACACACGTCCGGCGGCAGCGCGCGTACGGCCTGCGGGCGCCCCCCCCCCTCTTTTCGCCCCCCCCCGCGGAGCGGCGACGATCCCGACTAGGCCTCGGGGTCCTTTTGCCCTCCAGGCAGCACTCACATCTACACACAACCCCCATACCTCCACGCGCCTGGCTTCTTACTTTCGTACCCCTCTTAGCAGTCGACTACAAAAATCCCTAGCGCATCAGCCAGTGGAAACGGAGCATCCCTAGCAACTAGCGAGCAACTACTACTATAGCTAGGGGGCGTGGTGTCGCAAGGTTCTACGAACTCGGGAAGCGCTGGTACAGGTGGGAGGGCATACGTAGCATATGGAATAATGATGGCGACTCGTAGTAAGAGCAAGAAGGGGCGTACTGCCGCCCACCAGACGCCGAGTTGCTGTCTCCTGTAGCACCCAAAAATCAATCGTGCGGTGTTTTTCGTGTGTCGCCCCGAACGGCGTTGTCGCCCGAACAACTTACCGGGTCTAGAATTCCTGAGGGTCTCATGCCCGATTTCATCCCGAGCTCCATCGACATAATGGCATTCGCCGCAAGGGGCGCGCAGCACCGACAAACTCCAGAACATGGTCGAGCAGCAGACCGAGGGAAGAAGCCGAAGGGTTGCTAGATATCCAGAGCACTTTACTTCCGCCAAGGCGGCGAGCGAGGTCGATTTGGATGTTGTAAGAGAACGAGTTTCAGATTCGCAGCAGAGCCCCGCTGGCGGCATAACTTCAATGCCAACGGACTCCGAAATCCTGTGCCAGCAGTTGCAGTGAAGCTTCTGAAGGGACAGCGCCAACCACAAAGCAAGAGCAGAAGAGCCAGCGCCACCGCCATGATGATTGTGTTGCTGACCGCGTGTACGGTGTCCGCGTTGACGACCTCCCAGCAGAAGACGTTGGTGTCGCGTCGCGAAGGGCTTGCATCTGCGATCGGGGCCTCGGTTGCGACGATCGCTGGTCTTGCGCGCGCCGAAGAGGTTGACCTGAGCTCGATCGAGACGACAGGTGTCGGGGCGGAACGGAACTTTGTGAAGAGAGAACGCTTCGAGCCGCAGCAATACGCGCCAGTTGGGAAGCTTGATGTCAACGCGGCCACGGTCGTTGAGTACAAGGCCTTCAAGGGTATGCTCTCGCCGTTGGTTGGCGACCGTCACGAGGCCCGCAGGCCTGTATCCAAAGGTCGCCGGCAAAATCGCCTCAAACGGCCCGTACACGGAAGTCAAAGACGTGAGAGACGCTCCAATATTCCCGAGAGAACTAACCTCCCTGCAGGTCTACAAGGTCCTCAACAAAGAGGAAGCCAGCCGATTTCGAAAGCACGAGGCCAAATTCGTCGCGCTCCCTCCGGGCCGCATGTTCATCGAGCGCATCAACCAGCGCCAATCGCTTTGATGATGCTCCACCTCCATGGGGTGCTTCTTACGATGCACCACAACGGCAACCCGTGGCTCGGATTCCCCCCTTTACCTGCTTTCTTGACTGCCGCGCTTCACCCAGTTACGTTCTCTTCACCATGATGATGATGATGAAGAAGTGGTCCCAAATTTGACTGCCTGTCCCCCAGACTGTGCGAGAACGCCATCGGCACTCGGCCCGGTGGTGCTGGCGAACCAGTGTACAGGGCGTCGTGACTGAAAGGGACAGGGTACCGCTCACGGTGCTCCTTTCTGCTGCCGCTGCTGCCGCGCTCCGTATTTCCCCTCCTCATACGATGCGGAAGTCGAGAGGGAAGATGAGGGAAAACGAGTGCCCGACAACAGGAAAATAAGAGCAAGGGAATTAACTCATAGGGTAAGGGCAGGAAGGCCTCGGGGGGAGATCAGGGAGATAAGGGTTATTAAGGAGTACACTCAAAGGAGATTAAATAAGGGTAAGGGTGTGTGGGCTGACGATGGAGCCTGCTGCGTGTTTCTCGACGAAGGATGGTGAGGTTCGCGTCGCGCTCCACGAGAAGCAGGGCCAGGTGGAGTTTGTCGCGGTTTCGTTTGCGGGGAATACTTGTACTTACTGGAAAGGGCGCGACGCCGCGTCGAGAGTTGTGGCCAGACCGCAACAGCAGGACGCTGTATGCGAGCTGCGGGCGTCCGTGAGGGATGCGAGCGTCGAGATCACGGCGTCGGTGAATGGCGACGCTCTGAAGCTGGACGCGCGGCGGAAAATAGACCGAGGAAAAGTTGCCGTATGGAGCGCGGAGTTGATGCGAGTCGACGATCGATCAGCCGCGACAGTCCTCATGGACGGCATGTCTTCGCTTGTGGAGCGGATATGCGCGCTGACGACAAGAACTCGCAATCTTGAGGCGGAGAACGCGATCCACGTGAAGAACGCGAAGGTCCTCGAGGACGCCAAGGAAACTGTTGCGAGGGAGCTCGAGGAGACCTTCGCCGAAGTCCTCGCTAACCACCAAGCTCGGTACCGGAAATTGGTTCGCGAGTTGGATGAAGCGAAAACGCGCCGCAGAGGCTCATCCCACATGTTTTCGAACGACGAAGACGACGAAGACGACGACGAAGAGCAGGACGACAAGGCGAGCGATGATGGCATGGATGACGGTGACGGCGGTGGTTTCGACTTCGTCGAAGCGTCGCAGCTCGCTGCACTCAGCGACATCGCGGGCGAGGCGCTCGACGCTCGCGCGACGCAGAAACGATCGCTCGAAGGCGCGTCCTCGTCGTCGTCTGTCGACGTCGTCTCATCACACACTCCTCGTGCGCCGCAGCCACCCAAGTTGAGACGGAGAACAAGCGGCCTCGCAAGGAGGAGGAGGAGGTGGTGGTGGTGGAGGATGGCAGCAAGACGTCTCCCGCAGCTGGACCGCCGAAACCCCAGGACTCACAGTCGGAGGACGAGTTTGATTAATAACAAGAACCCTCGTGTGACGTGGTAATGTGGACCTTCACCCCCACGTGATTGAAGATCGCGTGACGATGTCGCGCGTGCGGGTCTTCGTCACGCTGTTGGGCGTGGCGAGCGGGTTCGTGTGTGTCCCGCCGACCGCGTCGTCGCGGCTGGTGCAATGCCGCGTCTCGCAGAATGACGTTGACGTCGAGATCGCCAAACTCCGCAGCGAGTTTGAGACACGCCTCGCCAACGTCGCCGAGGATCAGGAGGCCGTTGCCAAGTACCGCACCGAGTTCGACCTCGAGTTCGCGCAGCTCAGCTCGGCACAGTCCGACTCGCTCTCGGCTGTGGTGCAGCTCGGCAGGCAGAAGCTCGACGCGCTGCTGCCGCCAATCGTGGCTGGCGACGAAATCGCGGCTGGCGACGAAGTCGCGGCTGGCGACGAAGTCGCGCTCGTCGAGCCCCCGGTGCCTGAGCCGGCGCCCGTCGCCGATGCCGAGGCGCCTCCGGTCGTCGCCGAGCCCCCCCCGCCGATCGTCGTCGAGGCTCCCCCGCCGCCTCCGCCGCCGCCTCCCCCTCCGCCGGCGCCGAAAAAGCCCGCGTTCAAGGAGGTGTACATCAAGGATCAGAAGGCGCTCTGGCAGAAGATCCAGGAAGACAAAGTAGCTGGCGAGGCGGCGGCCACCAAAGCTGCGGCGGCGGCGGCTAAGGCCGAGGAGAAGAAGCGCCTCGCGGAAGTCATCGAGGCGGCGACCAAGGCGGAGGTGAGCCGGGTCACGATGGCGGAGCAGATGGCGGCCAAGGCGGCCGCGTTAGAGCAAGAGCGCATCGCCGAGGCCGAGGAAGCCGAGAAGCGCAAGGCCGAGGCGCTCAAGGCGCGCGAAATCGAGGCGCTCAGGCGCCAGCAAGAGCTCGAGGCGAAGGAGCGCTCCGAGGCGCAGGCCAAGAAGGCTGCAGAGGAGGCGGATCGCCAGAGGAAACTCGAGGCTGAGCGCATCGCTCGACAAAAGGCGGCGGCGGCATCAAAGGCAGCGGCGCCATCCAAGCCGGCGCCACCCAAACCAGAGCCCAAGGCTCCCGCCAAGCCGGCAGCACCCGCCTTCTCGTTCTTCAAGCCCACGGCAACGCCGGCCAAACCGGCCCCGCCAAAGCCCGCGCCGCCTCCCAAGGCGCCCGCCAAGCCGGCGGCACCTGCCTTCTCGTTCTTCAAGCCCCCGGCAGCACCGGCCCCGCCAAAGCCCGCGCCGCCTCCCAAGGCGCCCGCCAAGCCGGCGGCGCCCGCCTTCTCGCTCTTCAAGCCCCCGGCGGCGCCGGCCAAACCAGCGTCCAAGCCGGCGCCGCCTCCCAAGGAGCCTACCAAGCCAGCAGCGCCTGCTTTCTCGCTCTTTAAGCCGTCAGCACCCGCCAAGCCGACGCCTCCAGCACCAAAGCCGCCTCCACCCAAAGCTCCGGCTAAGCCTGCGGCGCCTGCCTTCTCGCTCTTCAAGCCCGCGGCGGCACCGGCTAAACCGTCGCCCAAGCCTGCGCCAAAGCAGGCGCCGCCTTCCAAAGAGCCTGCCAAGCCTGCCTTCTCGCTATTCCAGCCGTCAGCACCCGCCAAACCTGCGCCACCAGCACCCAAGCCGCCTTCCCCCAAAGCACGGGCCGAGCCTGCGGCGCCCGCGTTCAGCCTCTTCTCGGCGCCCAAACCACCCGCACCCAAACCGCCTGCGGCCAAGCCACCGCCTGCGAAGAAGCCCGAGCCGTTTAGCCTCTTCTCAGCGCCGAAGCCTGCGCCCCCCAAGCCACCCGCGCCCAAGCCAGCGCCGGCGAAGAAGCCCGAGCCATTCAGCCTCTTTTCGGCGCAAAAGCCTTCCTCTCCCAAGGTTGCGCCCCCGCCGAAGAAGGCCGAGCCGGCCAAGCCCTTCTTCAAGTTCAGTCCCCCGCCTCTTCCGAACGTGGACGCGAAGCCTGCCGCCAAGGTGGCGCCCAAGCCGCCGCCGCCGCCCAAGCCTGCCGCCAAGCCGGCCTTCTTTTCGCCTCCCAAGCCGCAGCCCAAACCCGCACCCAAAAAGGTTGCGCCGCCGCCGCCGCCGCCTCCTGTGAAGAAGAAGGCCGAGCCGTTCTCGCTGTTTGGCGGAGCCCCCAAGCCGGCCGCCGCCAAGCCCCCTCCCCCTGCTGTCAGCAGGAAACCTTTCACGCCGCGCTCGCCGCCCAAGCCGCCGGTGACGCCGCCCAAGCCGGCCGCTGCGCCCCCCAAGCAGAGATTCTCCAACGCTAGGGAAGCTGCCGAGGCTCGCAAAAAGCGCCAGGCCGAAATTCTTAAGAACAAGTACGGCCGCTCCTAGGGAGCATCATGTCCTGAAGGCACTCACTCTCCTGCTTGACCCGACCCCGCGAGAATGATCTGAGCATGATATGTAGTCCTCTGGAGGACCGCGCCACTCCTTCTGCTTCCGTGTCGCCGCGCGCTACTCCGTCGTTTCGAGTGCCCCCTATTTAAATTGGGACGCTGACTTTCACTTGGCTTCTGTGCTGCAGTTCCCCCCCAGCTCAGACTCAGAGTGCTGCGTGATCTTTCTTTCTCGTTTTATTTTTTTAACATCGACGGCATGACGTCGCTACCGCCGTGAGAATGCGACGGTCTCGGCGGCGAAAGGGCTCGGGGAGCGTCGTGCTCCGGCTGGTGGCCTATTGCTCGGTTGCGTTGCTGTTCGGAATCAACGTCGGGTTGCAGCGGAGGACGCCGGGGCGCCCAGAGGTCGTCGTCGTCGTCGAAGAGTTGCCCGAGGGTCGTCGTCGTTCCCTGCGCGAGGCTGTCGTGACGTGAGAATTGGCGTGGCGTTCGTCTGAGAGACGCGTTTAGGTTGCGAGGGCGCGTCGACTCGATCAAGGACCGAGCGACGGCCGACGCGGTACGGTTCCTTTTTATCAGCCTCGGCGAGTAGCTCAGCAGAGGTTCGCAGGCGTGGTCCAAGATCTCCGAGGCGAGCGAGTGGCTGCGGACCGAAGCGAACGTCCCCCCCCCCTCCCCAACGACGGCGGCTTCCCCCGAAAGGACAATCCGAAGGCGACCGCCGGTCATGGACGCGTCGACGGTGATTCTGGTGATTTGTCACGAGCGGGCCGAGATGCTACGGCGATGTTTGGGTGCGATCGTGCGGTATCACCCCTGCGGCGGTGCGCCGGTGTTAGTCTCGCAGGATGGACTCGCGCGCAACAACGACGCCGTCGAACGCGAGGTCCGAGACGCTGGAGCGCGGCTCGAGGCGCGGTGCGGGAATCCGCTCGTCGTGTTCGCGCGGCACGGCGCCCAGTCGCGCGAAGGGACTGGATATCACAAGCTCGCGCGACACTTCAAGTTCGCGCTTGGCAAGGCCTTCGAGGGGCCGGGGGTCCGGCGCGTCCTTGTCCTCGAGGAGGATCTCGAGGTCGCCCGCGACGCGTTCGACTACTTTGCCGCCGTCGCGCCCATCCTCGACGCCGACAAAACGCTGCTGGCCGCGAGCGCTTGGAACGACAACGGCCAGGCCGGCAAGGTCAAGGCACCGGACAAGGTCGTGCGGAGCGACTTTTTTCCGGGTTTGGGCTGGATGCTCACGTCGGACGTCTGGCGCGAGCTCGAGCCCAAGTGGCCCGAGGGTTATTGGGACGACTGGCTGCGCGAACCGGCCCAGCGCAAGGGCCGCCACGTCCTGCGGCCCGAAATCTGTCGCACATTCCACCTCGCCACGCGCGGAACATCCAATAACCAATACGGCGCCTTCCTCAAAAAGATCCAGCTCTACGAGGGCGATCCCGTCGACTTTGTCGCTCGCCGCGACGAGCTCGCGAAGACCCTAGACCTCGAGGCCTACGACACGCGCTTCGGCAACGATCTCCGAAACGCCCGCCTCCTCGCTTCGCCGGATGACCTCGCCTCCCTCTCTGGCCCCGGCGCCGTCCGCATCGAGTACGTTACCGTCGAAGACAGACCGGGGGCCTCCTTCCCCGCTCTCGCCCGCCGCCTCGGTATCATGGACAATGTCAAGGCTGGTGTTCCCCGCGCCGCCTACCGGGGCGTCGTCCAGTTTTGGCATGGTGATATCCTCGTCTCCCTTTCTCCGCCCCTCGCACAAGTCGAGACCCAGCTCTTAAGAAAAAACGCCGCCGCCGCCGCCGCCGCCGCCGCCGCGCAAAGATGATTCTTTCCTTGGCTATAGGATGTTTTGTACTAGACGTCGTCCTGCTCCATCGCGCTACGGTCTGATGTTTACTCTCTCTCCTCCTCCGCGCTCACACCGTAGGAGAAGATAATATCTTTTTTGTTTTGCCCCCCACCCACTCGGTCGGTGGTAGGGTTTCGAGTCGATCATCAGAAAATCATCACGTCACGGACCATGGCGGCTCTCGATGATGGTCCCGCGCCCGACTACGAGACGCAGGGCATGGCGCTCAAGTTAAAAGAGCTTGACGAGGAGCTGAAGAAGTACGAGACGCAGACCTATCCGTGCGAAGCGCACCTGACGTGGTCCGAAGTAGCGACTGTGGAGCGTCCCTTGAGTTTTTTCTCTAGGTGCTGCGGGGGCTCGCACGACCTCGAAGACGAGCCCGAGAGGGCAGCGAAATACCCGTACGTTCGTGTGTGCTCGTGGCCGAATGCCCGTAGGTTCACGATTTCTGCCGAAGCGCAACGCTTGGGCGCGACGCACTTCGATAAGGCCGGTGTTTGCACCAAGGCGGCGACGCACCGAGTCGTCATCCTCGAGTGCGTGGAAACGGGGGCTCGTCTTACTTCTGTCGCAGCCGAGAGGAGAAGATGTCCGTCGGCCTCGCGCGCCCGATGCAGCCGACGCTCTGCTTGCAGTGCGTTGCGACTCCAAATACCGCGTCGCTTATTGTCTTTAGGTGTGTGCAAATCGCGGTCATTGAGCGCATCTTTCGCGAAATCATCCAGGCGGAGAAAGCAGACCAGTTGGAGCAGGATTTCGCCAAACAGATGGAGGCGGAAGAGAAGAAAAATCAAAAAAAGTCAAAGTAGCAGCCCCCTGCATCCTCCGCATGCTAGGCACATTCTGGTTAGCAACCAACCCATGCTCAGTTATTAATAATAGGGTGGGTGGATGAGCGCACTTCTTGTTGTGTCGAGAAAATAGGAGGAAATATCGTTATGACTGCGGCAAGCAACCAACCTCACACAACGGCGATCGACGACCCCGACTAGGCTCAGCCTTTCTTTCGGGTAGGCAGTCCTCGCGTCTTAACCCCCAACACCTGAACGGGATACCTACTTCCGCCTCCCAGGCACATCCCTCATGTCCCTACGCCACGCACCAATACCCTCAAGCACCCGCAGTCTAGATGAGCGAGAGTTTTACTTCCCTCGAGCGTGCGTGCGTGCGTGGTCTCCGACTACCAAGAGAGCGTGCAATGTACGAAATCGGCCGGGGGAAGGGATCCACAACGCCGAAATCAGGTTTTTGTTCAAGTCGCGGAATTATAGATCCGTACGCCGAAGAGATGTCGAGATAACAACAACAACAACAACAACAACAACGGAGGGTACATCTATAGGAAGTTTATCGAGGGAATTTATGATATTGCGGGCGGGCGAAGGTAGCGCGGGAAATTTTGAGCAGGGCCGATAGATTATAGCGAGGAGGAGGCGCAGTTAGGAGACATTGGCGTCCAGCAAGCCGTGGCCGTGGATGGGTTTCAAGCTACTACTTGAACGAGCTCCGGGAATCAAATCATCCGGAGCGGTCTTGGGGCTGCGTCCTCCAGGTGCGAGGTGATTAGGCGCATTTTGGAGCCACCAAAGTAGACGTGGTACATTTTTGATGGTCCCGTTGGTCTTGTGAGAGCACGCGCATTTTCGTAACGGCGCTTGTTCGCCGAACTTGAAATGTCTCACAGTGGATGGTGCGGGTAGGGGTAGGCTAACTCTTGCGGAATTGTGTTCGTTTTCAGTGGGTCATCTTGTTGATCTTTGTTGCTGTAGCGAGAGTCGCCGGGGAGACGGGTGGTAAAAACACAAGTAGCCGAGGGGTTTGATGTTAAATAAAGCCCATGCTCATTTTGTAGACAATGGCGGGCTGGTCAGGGACAGCGATCCTCCAGCACAACAGAGCCGTCGTTGCCGGGAAAATCAAACAGTAGCGCTGTGCGAGTACCCGCACAGTCTTGGCTCACCCGCGCACGAAGGGCTTCGTACGGTGCGCTACGGGCAGCTTGAGTTGTTGAGGAAGCATGTCCTGTAAAGAGCCGTGCCCAGCTGGATAGAAGTCGCGGCCTGGTATCGAGATAGGCGCGCTTTTGGGGCTTCCTAATGGCGTGAATTCCATCGAGTTGTTCATCTCCGATGGATGGCCGCTGTAAGTCGCGCGAGTCATTCGCGCGCGGTCCTCGCGAGCGAGCACGGTTGCGGGCGAGTCGAGGCTATCGGTCGTCGCGCGCTCGTCCGAGTCGGTGAGCATGAGTGATGCGACGGCGCAAAGGTCGTCGAGCGTGCGGCGCCTCTTGCGCAGTTCCCCGTTCTGTACGGGGACTTGTTGCGACGCCGATGCTGCTAAAGGCGAGTTTGTCGTTTCGTCGATCGACCTCGATGGCCGACGAAACGAGCTGCGACCTCGAGTACTCTGAGACATTGCGCTGGCACTATCGGGAGAAACCGAGCGTCCGCCGGGAATGGCGCCTTGGGTAGCGTCGAAGAGAGGGGGACCGGCGTGCGTGCTACCCAAATGCTCGTCAGTATCGTGGGCACCGTTCAACGCGGCGTCGGCTAAGAGCGTTGTGCCGTTGGAATGTGTTCGTTTGAGCATGTTGGCCGCGGTCGGTGACGCGAGGTGACTCGACAGGCCGCCACCGCCGCCTCCGCCGCCGCCGCCGCCGTTATGCGGACAGCCGGCGCTGCCGATGTTATGCGGACCTCCGCCGTTATGCGGGCCGCCACCGTTATGGGGATTGCGAACAAGCTTCGGATTTTGATGGTGTTGTGGGACGACAGGGAGTGGCTGCTTCTTGTTATCCGGCCGGAATCCGTCGTGGGTGGGGCTGGGTGACGCGCCGAGGTGATGAACGCGCGCGTCTTTTGGCTGCAGATGCTGGGCGCGTTCGTTTCCATTCGAGTTACGCGCGGCAGCCAGCAACCATAAGAGATCTTGTTTGGGCGTGTTAGTATCGCCCTTTTTAAGTCCGGTGTTGTTGCTGACATTATTGTTCTTGCGCGCGAGCTGCGAGACGTGATGGTGTTGGACTTGAGGAGCGTGCATCGTCTGCGTCCCCGGCGAGGCCTCCGACTCCTTGCGGATCTTTTTGAAGTACTTTTGCGCGTGCGATCGGACCTGGATGGTCGTTCGCGTTCCAACTAGTTCGGCGATTTTCTGCCACTTGCGACGGCCGTACACGTTGAGTCCGTCGAGGAATCTCGCGTGTTCAGCACTCGACCAGCGGCCCGTCTCGAGCGGTCCGCCCGTCGTCTTGTTGCGATCGAGGCGAGGCGAGGACGACGTTTCGCACAGCTCCTCGTCCGCACCCTCGTCATCGTCCGACACGCGCGCCCCCTCGGAGGGCAGCTCGGGCACATCATTTTCGGTTGGAGGGCTGTTGTCGTCGCGGCTGCCCGTCGCCGAGAGCGTCGCGGGAGACGCGTCGTGACGGTAGTGATGAAGTCGATGGTGGCGCCCGGAGCCGAGTGTCGCCTCGTCCGTCGAGATGCGCAGATTTGGGGGGTTCGGCCGCGTAAACTTTCCCGTGGGCGACGGTTGGATGTGAATCCGTGGATGATGATTGCTAAAGTTGGCGGACGCGACGCGCGATTCTCCGGGCCCGCCCGCGTTGGAGCCCGTTCCGCCGGAACATGGCGCCGCGATCGCACTCGACAATTGTTTGTTCATAGCGATGTCGGATGACACCTCCGGAGCGCACGCATCAACTAGGGCTCGCGGCAGCACAGGGCTCGGCGGAGACGGTATGACGGTCTCGTTGTCGTCGTCGGCGTAGGCTGTCCGCGGGTCATCGCACTTGATGTTGTTCGCGGTGGTGGTGACCGAGGCGTCGTGGAGCATAGCACACGGCTCTTTGGTATCTTTCGCGCTGAACGGGCTGGTTGTCGTGACTGCGCGTAAGGCGGCGCGCGGCTCGGTGAGATCTCCGTTCGTGGCGCGCGGATGCATGACCAAGACAGTATTCGACCCCTGGCTCACCATGTCGTCGTCGCCGTCGTTCGTCTCTAGCAGTCGCGGGAAAGCAGTCTCCTCGACGTCACGTCTCCTCGACGTCGCGTGCCTGCAACGACCTGCGCGGCGAGGTTTGAGTGAGAGATAAAGGTTACTGCCTCCGCAGGCCGACTCGCGCGGCGCGAGGCGTTTCGGAAAGTGTCACTCACGAGCGGTGGGGGCTCGAGGGTTGGGTGTCCTTGGCGGGAGAAGGGTGTCAGGCGTCGATGGATGCGCGACGACCGCCGAATGCCTTGGTCAAGCAAGATCTCGGTATCAGCAGGCGGATTCTAGCCAAACAATCAGGACGCCAGTACAGTTCAGGACAACTTACTTCCTAACAAGTCTGCTTCGAGTCTCCCAGATTCTAGGGTACCCACTGTTACATGTTGCAGAATACTTTGTCATGCCGCGATCTGGGCCACTCGTCGTACAACCCCGATCATGGGGCGCGTGCGTAATTTTTTTTTTCGGTGCGAATCAGCCCATTCTATTTTTTGGTAATAGGAATCCTAAAGATACTTTGATACAAATTTCTCTGGAGTGACGCATAGGATTTCGTCCAACTTGCCCACATGTGTTGGTGGCTACGTTGCATTTTGAAGGAGCATTGCTGTTAGTATAGGCACATGGGTTCACCATGCTGGCAACCAAACGCTATCGATAAACTGTAGACCAATGAAGACCAAAACCTGGAAGATTCTTGGATTCAACCGTAAACGGTTACTCGAAATTTTCAATAATCTTTGACTGGTCGAGGACTTGCTAACGACAATCAAAAACATCCGCGACGGTCTTCTTCAAGACGTGGCCTATTCTCGTCATAATCCAAGAACCGTCGCAACAGTACAAAGATTACGGGGAACGTGGTGGCCCTTGGTGTTCGATGCAGTGTGTCACATATCCGCGCGCGATCTTTAACTCCTCACTCCACCCGCGTCCTACTTCAACGCCCTAAGAAGAAGGAAGAGGGACCCCAATCATCAGGCCAGCAACGACCCCAATCATCGTCATGAATGTAGTAATCGTCCGAGCCATGGACCTCCTCACGCTCGTCGTAGACCGCAGGACTCTTCGTTCTCTCTGGAGGAGGAGGAGGTCCTCGGAGGTAGTCACGTGTGCACAAGTCGCACGCACCCCGAATATATATAATTTTACTCAACAACACCGCGGACCCCCCCCCCCCCCCGACGACGACGACGACGACGACCACGACGACCACGACCATTGTGCGTGTGTGTGGCGACTCATCGTTCGGAGGCAGGCCACATGGACTGGGTTGGATAGGATAGGGTTGGATTGTGTGCGGCGCTCAGCGCAGAAAAAAGGAGGAAAGACTGTGGAGCGCGTACGCCATGAGCGCGACGGCCGCTGCTTGCCTCGCTCGATCGGCCTAGAGAAGAAGAAGATGAAGACAGGTTGGCCGCGGTTGAGGCGAAAACGCACGTTGCGGGCGCGCTCGACTAGGCTTAGCGACTCGGCGTTCGCCTCGGCATACGCGTCGAGAGCCATGGCTATGAAGCTCGAGGCCGTGGGGTCGCCGCCAAGGGTCGCGGCAGCGAGGTGGTAGAGGGCGCCGGCGGGCGAGGCGACGGGGAGGATGGCGTCGTCGCCGTCTAGCAACATGAAGCCGAGCGTTTTATGGACGTCTCTGTATAGGCGGCACGATGATGTGCCATCGTCGTCGTCTTTGCGTCTTTTTCGTCTTCGAAGAATCGCACGGAGGGCGTCCGCGACAGGGGGCTCGAGGCACGCGCCGAGCGCGCGGGGACGGCTGCCCGACTCGGGGGGCGGATCCTCGTCGACGCCGTAGTCGTCGAGCGCCGCCTCGAGGGAATCGAGGCGAAGCCAGTCGTCGCGGTCTCGGGGGGTGTCGAGGTCGAATCTCTGGCCGCGCGTCGCGAAGGGCGCGAGGCGCATGCAGCGGCAGACGCGGTTACACCTGTGGGTCGCGAAGAAGAGCGCGATACCTCGCGAGCCTCCGTTACCCACCCCAAACCCGAGGCCGTCGCGCGTGTGGATTTGAGGATCGGTGAACAAGTCGCCGACGCCCTGAATATCCACGACGATGCGCTCGCCGGCGGCAGCGCAGAAAGTAAAGTGCGAGAACGCCTGCGGCGTCGCTCTCCAGGGCGTGTCCTCGTCGACGACGCCGCCGACGTAGCCCGCGTTGTCGTTGTACTTGCGGAAATCCCCGGCGATGTAGGCCTCCATGAAAAAGCAAGCGTCGCCGCGGTCGGGAAAGACGACGAGCGAGGGCTCGAGCATGTCGACGCACTTGTACTTCATCGGTTTGGGCGATCGACGGTCGAACTTGCCCGCGGCGAGCAAGGCCGTCAGGACGGCGTTGTAGCGGCGCGCCAAGGCCTTGGACTCGGCCTGGGTGACCACGTCCTCCTCGAGGAGCTGGCGGGACCCGTTCCGCCGGTACGTCTTGAGCACGTAGTTTCGCTGGTACGCCCACTGCGCGTGTTTCGAATTGGACCGGACGTGACGCATCGTCACGCGCGAGCTCATCTTCTTGGCCAGATAACACGTCCGCATCGACCCCTCGGCGAAGGGCGTCGCCTCGACCTTGAGGGTCGCCACGTCGATGACCCACTTGCCTTGGATCCACCGATGTCGCAGGACAACCTCGCTCTCGCGGGAGGCGAGTTCGTGCGAGGCGAGGGGGTCGCACTCGAACAGCTGCTCCCGCGCCATCTGGGCCGCGCGCCGCCATCGCTCGCGGACGCGCTGTCGCGTTGTTTCTGGAGTAGCAGCAGTGGAAAGAGAAGAAGACGACGACATAGTGTTTCTTTCTCTCTCGTCGCTGCTGATTTGATGGTCTGTGCCGACCGACAACGACGAGGGAGGGGTCTATCTATATCTATGATCACCCCCCGGATTCGCCTCGTTCCCCCATTGTGTGTGTGTGAATCCGGGATCGGGATCGGATCGATGATTTTTCCCCCGGTACGCTTCCTCCCACCACCGGAACCGGGAAACGAGCGGCACATATGGTCGCAGCAGCAGCCGCACGCGGCCAAAGTCCCCCGCCCATGGAGGAGGGAGCGGAGCCGTCGTCGAGGGGGACGATGGAGACGGAGTTGATGCAGCAATTTTTCATGGCGATGTGCCGCGTCCCGTGCGGGGAGCGGCACGAGGCTTATCTGCACGCGATTCGCGCCGTGGAACGGGTCGTCGCCGAGGCGGCCGCGGCGTCGGCCGCCCCCGTGCTGAACAACGGGCATGCCCTGGCCGAGGTCGAGGAGCCCCTCGCGGCGAGCAACGATCCTTTTTTTATGGCGCTCGCGCGCGGCATCAAGCGGCGGCGCGAGCGCGAGGCCGACGACGAGGCCGACAAGAAGAACAACCAGCTGCGGCGGCCGTCGCGGCGTAACCGCGCCGAGCGGGGTGTCGACGAGATCTTCGCGAGCCTCGAGACATTCATCAAAGAGCGCGGCGGCGATTCGAGAAAATTGAAGAAGGACTGGCGCGTCGAATTCCAGGCGTGCGGGGACCCGTACTACGTTGGCCCCGGCGAGAAGCGGGCCCGGTCCAAGGTCGAGGTCGCGCGATTTTTGGGGCTCCCCGAAATCCCCCCTCTCTCGGGAAAGCGCCTCCGGACCGCAGCCTCGAAGAAGCGACCGCGTGCCACCGAGCATAAGACGCAGCCGCCGCCGGCCGAGGTGGCCAAAGACGACGACGCCGAGCTCCGCGCCGAGCAGCGCGCGCGCCGCGCGATGCGACGCGCCTCCATGTCTTTCTCCGCGGTCCTGCCCTCCGTTTCTTCCTCGGAATCGCTTCCCAAGCATCCCACCGAACCCCGAACCGAGGACGTACCGGGCCGCGTGGAACCGGCGGCTTCGATGGGTCTTCTCGAATCGATCGAAGACGAGGAGGAAGAAGAGCAACAGGCGGACGACGGCGGTCAGGCGTCGCGGCGCCGACCCAGACTGAAACACGGCAAGAAGCACAAGCCCGGCCCGACCGAGCGCGAGCGAATAAGGCAGGAGAAGGCGGTCCACGCGCGGCTCCAACTCGCCGCCGCTACGGCTGCCGCCGCCGTCGCCGACGACGCCGCGGCGGCCGACGACGCCCGCGCCGCCGCCTCCGTCGCTGAGGTAGCCATGGTAGCGACGATGGCGGCGGAGGATGAAGCCAACGCAGCAGCGGCCGAAGACGCCAGGGCTGCCGCGGCCGCCGCGGCTGCCGCTACGGCCGTCGCGGCCAACGTGACCGCGGCCGAGCGAGCGGCGGCCAGAGCGGCCGCGGCTCGGGAATTGGCGGCCAAGGCTGCCCGAGACGCAGCAGCAGCCAGGGCTACTGCTGCCCAGGAAACAGCACTGAGGGAGGAAGTAGCCAGGTCCGCCGCGGAAACTGCGGCGCGTGCCGCGGCAGAAGAGGCGGCGCGGGCCGCCGCGGAAGCTTCAGCTCCAGCCTCAGCTTCAGCTTCAGCCTCAGCTTCAGCCTCAGCTTCAGCGGCGTCGCGCGCTTCCGCGGCAGAACAACGACTACAACGAGCGGACGTCGCGGAGACGCTCGACGTCACGGTCGCCGATGCCGCAGTCGACCCCAGACGAACGACGAGCGTCGTGCCGCCACCGGCCGCGCCGATCGCCCTTACGCACCCCAACGGCACGCTCGCCGACTCGTCGTCGACGCGCGTCATCATCGTGCCTCCCCCCCCGCCGCGCCACGAGGCGCCAGCGCCCGCGACCGACGATCTCACCATCGTCATGCCGCACGGCATCCTCTCGATGATTGCGCCACGTCCGCAGTTCGACGTCGCGAACCAACCCGTGCTCCACCACCAGACGATCGCGTTTCCCGATCGGCCTTTTGACATCATGGCGCCGCATAACCCCTACGCGCGCCAGCAGGTTTTCGCCGCCTCGGCGCACCCCGACGTCGGCGTGCACAACCCCCAGCAGCTCTACTACCACCCTCACCAACAGTTTTCTCAATTGCACCAACAGCCTACGGTCGCAATGCCGCAGCAGCAGCAGCAAACTCAGAAAACGTCGCAGCAACAAGACCCGCGACAGCCGCCAGTCCAAGCGTGATGACCGGATGGCTCCCAGAAGGCCACCACATCAGCAGCAGACGAGCAGGGGCGGCTACCCATAAGAGCCCCCGAGGTGGCGGCGGCGATGGCTGCGGTCTTGTGGACCCGCTTTGCCTCCCTGGGTGGTGGTGGTGACTTTTTGAACTCGACCGCCGCGCACCGATATCTACCGGCGACGCGCCTGCCCTCGAGAAAGAACACGCGCAACAAGCAAAGAATGAAAAGAACCTAAACGAAAAGACGCTCTCTTTTCCAAGCACGTTCGCTGCTGCTCCCTTTCCTCGGTGCTTACAATGTGAACGATGCTACGATGATGAACTCTGTGCCTTCGATGCAGACTCCGAAGTGCCCCGTTTCTTCTCCTCCCATTCAACAACGACGAACAGCCCGTCATCGTGTCTAATTTGAGTCATATCCTCCGAGAATCTTCTTCGTGTGTGTGCGTTAGAGTTGGCGAAGAAGGAAAGCGCGGCGGCGGCGCGTACGAGTACGCGCGGCGGGGTTGTCGCCCACCCTCAGATAGCCAAGATGGCATTCTTTGTCGAGCCGCGTTGCTGCTGCTGCACTCCCCGCATCTACTACTATCCGCACCGCCTTTGATGAGGAAAGGACGTTCTCGATATTATGCTACGGCTCGTAGTATAAATTGATTCCCAGCAATAGAAGTTGCTTTTTTGGAGAGGGGCCCGCGGCGGCGGGAGGCAGGCACGCGCGTTGTTGTTACAGCATCTTCTTTCTTCTGGGTTATAGTTGATTGCGTGGCAAAGAAAATGGTGGCCACGGTGGTGGTGGTTTCGTTTCAAAGCAACGCGCGTACATCATCTTGGCAGGTCTAGGAGTCGTCGTCAAGCGTTGTTGCGGTAGCGTCGGTCGCGGAGCTGTTCGGCGGCAGTTTCTTGAGACGGGCGTGCAATAATTCACCCAGAAAGGCGGGTGCCTGGGGCCGGGGGGCGCCATCGCCTCGCTTTTTCTTGAGACTGAGCAGTTCACCAAGAAAGGCGGGAGCCTGAGGCTGTTGGGGTGTCTTGCGGGCGACGACGGCAGCCAGCATCGACGCGCGCGGATCGTTCGAAGAAAATTTGTTCGGGGGCCGAACACTGTTCTTCGAAGCAACGGGCTGGTGCTGCTTAGAGGCAGCATTGCCGTCGTCGTCAGAGTCCGAGTGACCTTTGCGGCGGCGGCCGATGAGGATCATGAGCTCCTCGTCGCGTCTCGCCTTGGCTTGGCCGTCGAGGCCGGATTTGACGACGACGTTTATTTCTTCGGGTTGCTCGTCGCAATCCGAATCGGGATCGAAGAGTTTTGGGAGATCGTCCAAGTTAATAGAACACGTCGTGCCTTGCTTGTTGACCGCGGCGACGAGTTTTTCGCGGACCTTCTCGCGCCACGCCGCCTTTTCGCCGCTCGAATCGTTCTCGAAGGACGGCGGGAGAGAGGCGTAGACGGCGCGAAGTTCGACGAGGGAGAGATTAGATACATCGTAGGATCGCAAGATGGCGACGTGCATGCGGGCGATGGCGAGCTGCGGGGTTCGACAGAGCCGAAGCACTTTTGTCTTGGCAACGCGATGCGCGATCGGCGACGGCAATCCCGCGGCTAGGAGGTCGTCGCGCGTCATCTCCTTGACGCGCGGCGGAACGAAGCGGCGCACGGCGAGCAGCGCTTCGCGGTTCGGTCCGGCTTGTTCTTCATCCCAGAGTTTTCGCTGGTTTTCGAGCCGCGCGCGGTGCTCGGGGTGTGCGGCGAGAAGTCCGCCGTACTTGTCGCAGTCGTCGGCGGCGGACTGGTCGCCGTCGACGACGAGGCGTCGCGTCGCGTCGCGCAGAGCCGTTTCGATCTCGTCGAGGCTTAGGGTGGTGGCGGTGGCGGTCGACGCGCACGAGCCATCGATGGCCATTTGAGTCTGGAGGTCGCGTAGCTTCTGGAGCTCTTCTCGCGCCCGCTCGTACTGCTCTTGGAGGGCCCGTATTTGTTGTTCCTGCATCTTGCGCTCGGCGCGCTGGGCCGTCGCGCCGCCGGCAGTCTTTGCCGATTTCTCGAGCTCGGCGGCGTTGAAGCGAGGGGCGTTGTGGGCGGTCGTCCGCGGCGTGTTGAACTTGGCCTTGTTTCCGATACACTCCTCAAACGTGCGGTGCTCGTTCCGATCTTTCGCCTGAGAGAGCCTCTTCTTCCGCGAAGATACCGTCTGCCGCTGGAGGCGTCCGAGCTTCGGGGGTGTTTTCGTCTTCTTGGGCGTCTCTTCTTGTTTCGGGCATTCGTTTTCGTCGCTCTTCCTCGGCTTCTTCTTGTTGCCAGACCGGACGGGCTGCGCTCGCTTGCGCGTCGTCGGCGTCGACGCCTCGCGGCCTCGACGCTGTTTCGCGGCGGCGGCGGCGGATACGGCGGCGGCGACGACGACGCGACGAGGTGTTGCCGCCCTGGAACCCTCCGAGTGAGCAGTCCTCGTGGTCAAATTACTGGCGCAATGATGATGATCTGCTGGCACGGCGGCGTCGGCAGAGGAGTACGTCGCCGTCGATGCGTCGGCGCGACCCGCAGTATCGTCGAGGGTCCCGCCGCGGTTATCGGCTGCCGAGCTCGCGTCTGGCACGCCGGGAACCGCCGCCGCCAGGTTTGACGGCCGCTCGTTGCTCGCTTCCGACGAGTCGCACAACAAAACATCCTGTCGTGTTGTTTCTTCTTCGATGGTGTTGTCCTCCGACGCTTCGTCGGGAGTCTTCGGGTCAAACGGCGACGGCCGTTCGTTCGCGTCGCCGCGAGATTCCCCCCGGGGGAACCCAGTCGACGAAGTCACCACCACCTCCGCGCCGCCGTTTTCCTCCTCGTCGTCGTCATTCGTCTGGACGGTTGCTGCTGCCTCAAGATGAGGCACGTCGTCGATGGTATCGCGCGGTCCTATTATCGTATCGCGCGCGGCCTCTATCGACGGATCGTCCGGCGGCGGCTCAAGAATCGGCGACTTATTATTGTCTGGCGCCGCAAAATTCGACGCGGCCGCCAGTTCATCGGCGGTCGTCAGGTCGAGAGTCACGGAATGTGACACGCCCGCCTTGTCGCTATCACTGGAATCAATCGCTGCCGACGCGAGCGGGGCTCGTTCTATCCAGACGTCGAGGAGCGCGTATGCTTTCTCTGCCCATCTCTCGCGGAACCTCGCGTAGGATTCCTCGGTTGTGATCCAGTCTTCGCCTCGCGTCCGAAATTTCACGGGCACGGTGCGCAGGGACGAGCCAAAGCCAGCGCGGCCCATCAAGGCGAGCTCGAGGGCGTCGAGGGTCGCGGCGAACGAGGAGCCGAGGATATCGTCGCGTCCGAGGCGCACGCGGACCATCCGGCACGGACGCTCGGGGCTCTCCCAGAGCGTGACGGCCACGTTCACTATCTTCGCGGGGCTCTCCATCACCCGCGAAGCTTAACTACGATTTGAAGCCAATCGCGGCGCCGCCAAAACCAACGGTGAACAAGGGTAAGCAATATCAAGAGAAGTCCCCGGATGATGAAAGCTCTCCGAAGCAGCTTTCGTGGCGGCGCACGGCTGCCGCTTCTCCGACACCTCGCGGCGACCCCCACAGGAAAGCCCAACGGCGCGCCCCCGCCGATCCCCGGCGCTCAACACGGTGGGCCGAAGATGGCCATCGTCTTCACGTGCAATGTCTGCGAGACGCGGGCCGCAAAGAAGTTCACAAAACACTCGTGCGTCACTCTCGTTGGTGTCGACCACGGCGACGCAGGTACGACCACGGTGTCGTCGTCGTGCAATGTCCCGGCTGCAAAAACTACCACCTCATCGCTGACCGCCTCAGCTTCTTCGAAGACGGAGGCAACTGGGACATTAAGCAGCTCCTTGAACAACGAGGCGAGGCAGTCCACACCCTCGACGACGACAATCTCGCTTCAAATATCACCCCCGACGTGCTGCGCGACCTCATCCAAGGATCCGCGGCCACCCCCGACAAGAAGGCCTCATAGTAGGTAGGTAGTATCCACCCTTGGGGACGTGATGGAATAAATAATCCCGTTGAACGAACGGGTCCCTGAGAAAAGATACCCGCAAGCCGTCGCATGCCGTCGTTTCCTTGGGTCATCACCAAACCGCCACCAGCCAAGAATGAGGAGGCATCCGCGGAGGTGGACGACCAGCGGTCGTCGGAGTTTGCGGAGTTCTTGGTCAAGATGATCACGATTTTAGGGGGCGTCGTCCTCGTTTTCGCCACGGTCCTGGCGATCATAAATCTCTGCCTCGTCGCTCTCAACTCCCTCAGACGGAAGTGGACCTTACAGCACTTCATGCCCTTCGACCGGGACGTCGGCGCCGGGCCTGCGACCATCACGCGCCTTCGCCTGCAGTTGTCCCAGCTCATCGCCCTCGGTCTCGAGATTCTCCTCATCGGCGACATTGTCGAAACCCTCGTCCGCTCCAGCGCCGACTACACATTCGACGATCTCTTCAAGCTCGCCATCGTCGCCTCTATCCGCACCCTCCTCTCCTACTTCCTCGGCCTCGAAACGAAAGAGATCCTCGAGAGAGCCAAGGAGGACGGCGAAGAAAAACGCGAGGGCTGAGAGAAACAGAAGCAAGAGAAGCGCCCTCGATAATAAGCTTGGTCGTCATCACAATATCACACACTTCTCTCTATCTTGCATAAACCCGGCCCTAAATGGTCGTCGTCGGCAGCTTTGATGCTTCGAATGGGGTCGCATTGGGGTTGATATACGAGGCGCGCATGGCGGAGTAGCTTTTCTTTGGCGCGAGCGGCTTGGCGACGTACTCCTCCTCGTCGTCGTCTTCTTGGAGCTTCTTGAGAGCGATATCGAGAGACTCGGGGGTGAACGCCTCGGCACTCGGATTCAGCGCGGTCTGCGGCGGCTTGCGGTGTCTTCGCTTGCTCCGGGTGGTACCCTGTTGTTGGCGGCTCTGTTGCGGCTTTTTATGCCGTTGTGGTTCCGCGGAACGCCCGTCTTCAGACGCCACGAGTTCGAGATATTTGTCGTGGAGCCAAACGTCGGAATCGCCGGCCGTCTCGCGCTTTCGTCGCGGCACCGGCTTGGCGGTTTTCGCGCGGTCGTCGTGGAGATAAAAGGTGCCGTGCGTAGGCACGTACGACGGGTCCTTCGTCTTGGACTTCTTCTCAACTGCTTTCGGTTCTTGCTCTTCCGCTCCTTCGGCCTCCTCGCTTTCCACAGCGACGCGACGGCGCGCGCGAGGCGTCAGGGTCTCGCCGCTCGACAACGACTCCTCCTCATCCTCGCCCTCCTGCGTCACGACATCGTCCATGTCGTGCTCCAACTCATCGTCACCCCACCGCGACATAATACTCACCCTTAATAATAACAACGGATTATTGTGATGACTGACTGCTGCTGGCGGGGAAAATTAATCAAATCCCCACTGACTGGGGTAAATTAGGTTAGGGCCCACATCGTCAAGCGCCGCATACGGGAGATGCAGCGAGTCTTTCTATCGCAAAAACGGGCGCCTCTCTACTTCGACAAGTACCCCTCACTCGCGCGACGACGCATGGAAAAACTCGGGCGCAGTATCATATACCAACAACGGGACGGACAATAATAATAAGTCTACTAAAGACTCGCGCCGTGGTACAAACAAAGGGTGGCAGGGTCGGATAAGAAAGTTCGTACGAGCCGTTAACTATGTTTCAGTTTGTACTAAGACATACTCAACGGATCGCTGAGCTATGTTCATTTGTACTCAAGCAGTATGTGCCGCCACGCCGCGAGATCGTCGCGATGGAACTAGTCCCCATAGTGAAGTCGGCATCCTTTCGTCCCCTCACGCTAAAAAAGGAAAAAGCCCACGCGTTGTAGGACCCGTCGTTGCGGCGCGGGCTAGTCTCGTTTTCTTATCCGACCCCAAGGGTGGGTGGCACTTCCTCAACAGTCGCAGCACGTCCTTCTGCACGTGTCGACAATGAACTCGCGTGCATACGGCACATAGGAGAGCATATACCACACGAGCGCGAAAATCTGGATGATCTGCGGCGCATCGAGATGTCACGATGTCGAGTCGCGCGTGGGGCGAACTCACGAGGAGCAAAACGATGAGTCCGGCGCGGGCAGGGATGTTGGGATAATAGGCACAAAAGAGAGTCGCAAATATGGAGGTCAGGTAGATGGCGGTGGCGATGGCCCGGGTGGGGGCGAACATGCGCTTCACCTGATTCCAGGGTCCCGACAAAAAAAAGGATGAACAGATGGCGATAATGTTCCCGAGAGTGTAGCAAATCGCCTGAAGCGCGACGACGAAATGCACCGCGACGGTGTAAACAATACGCACGAATGGTTTGGGATTGCCTTTGATCAACTGAACGATGCGAAAGAATGACCCGAATTCGATGAGCATGCCGATGCCGAAACACGCCACAAAGCCGACGAGGCGCTGTTTGTACGTGAGCTTGGGGCAGCCCTCGCAGCATTCCTCTTCGAGTTGCTCGCCCACCGATTGTTCGCGCGGTTCGCCCGTCAGCAAACTCCGTGTCGACGCGTAGAGGGAGTCGAAGTGGGACGACGACGACGCCGACGACGACGAGAACATCCTGCGGGTATGGTTGCAGAGAGCCAAGCGTGTAGCGAGTAACAACATCCCTCGCGACCCGTAGGATTTTCCCTGCACTGGTTTTCTCGCGACACCACATCTGCGCCATCGGTGAGCTGCGCCCATTTTGGGCCACCGACGGCGCCTACCATTCTGGTCGCTACACACCACTAACAACATCACCCACCTCGACGACGGGACTTGTCTTGGACCCAACACTTACCCTACTACCTTACCACAAGAACCAAAAAGTGCTCTGCCGGCAACAGCAGCAGCAGGCCTCGCCGAGGCCCTTGCTGCGAAGAAGAGACCTACGAAGAAGAGACCTGCTGCTGCTGCTGCTGCTGCCACGCCCCTCTTCTGGCTCCTCGAGGACCAGAAGGCTGCGCCGCGTGTGTAAGGTAAGGTAAGGTAAGAAGAGCCCTCGCGAGCGCGTGTACGTACAACAAAGGGGGGAGGGAATTGGGAAATTAGCAGAAATAGGAGGGCACACCACGAAAGAACGAAAGGAGGGTCCTTGCCAGGGACACCACCACCTCGGTGGTTCGTGGAGGCGCAGACACTGAAGCGCGGCGACGCTGTTCTTATTCTTCTTCTTCGCGGGCGCCGGTCGGCAGCGCGTCTTTCAAAAAAAGCAGCCGGGTGGTCGCGTCGTGTCGCGTCGCGTCGCATCGCATCGCGCGAAAGGCCGAAGCGGGAGAGCGTCGCGACAGGAGAAGAAGCGGAGCGAGGTCGTCGCAGACGAAGAGACCAATTTAGCGAGCGGCGGGCTCAGCGGCGGGCTCAGCGCACCGCCGCCGGGATCTGACGGGCCGCCGGCGAAAGGAGCGAGCGAAGACGCGTGAGCTTGTTTATGGTGGGGAGCCAAAGGACAACAAGAGAAGCGGTGTGGATAAGACGAAGAAAGGGAGCTAGAATTCGGCGGCGTCGTGTTGGGCTATGGTGTAATCTTCTCTGGCGTCGAGGACCTCCCGGAGCGCGGCGAGCCACTTGTCGCGGTCGGCTTGGGATTCGACGAAGCAGTGGAGGGTGCGTCCGCCGACGGCGTCGATGTCGAAGGCGAAGCGGTCGTCGCGGGTGGACGGGGAGGGTTTGGCGCCGCAGCAGCGGACGACGCCGGTGGGAGCGCGAAGCGGGCGAGCGTTGGCGCTGTTCGGCTGCTCGGGAGGTTCGCGGTAGTAGAAGAGCTGGATACCGCGGAGGATGGCGTACCTTTTTTTGAAGCCCGTGATCGAGGGGGGGTTACCCAATTTCCAGAGCCAGCCCTCCACGGCGGGAAGCTCGTCGAGCAGGAGCGTTTGTTGCGAGACCTGGTCGCGGCGCAGCGGGGGTCTGAGACCCGGGTGGCTCGGGGTCCGGGTGGCCTTCATGAGCGCGCCGACTTCGTCCGGGACGTCGTCGTCGGCGAGGACTTCGCCGTCGTCCGAGTCGCCGCCGGGCGTCGAGGGCGGGGGTTTCGGCGGAAGGACGGCCGTCGTCGAGCTCGCCGCCGAGTACGTTTTTTTTTCGACGAGGCGTCTCGTCGCCTGCATGTTGAGGGTCGCGTCGATTCGCTTAATCCAGATATCGGCCCCAACGTCGAACGAGGCGAGGTGGTAGTCGCGGTCGTCGGTGACGACGTCGAAGTGGTTCTGCGAGCGGCGGCGGCAGTAGACGGGCTGCGAGTAGGTCCAGGCGATCTCGCCCTTGTACTCGGGGGGGGTGCAGTGGGCGTCGAAATAGGCGAAGCGCGGACGGTTCGAGAGCAAGAAGATCCGCTCGCGCCACACGAGGCCCTTGCGCTTCCAGATGATGCCGCGCCACACGAGTTTCTCGTCGTCGTCGAGGACCGACTGCCACTCGAAACCCTTGAGCATGGTCTGGGACGCCGACGTCGCCACCGAGGAGGGCTGGAGGCGGGGGGGGGATTTCGCGCGGAGGTTGGCAATCGAGGGGGGACTGGGGGGGGGTTCCCACCGGGCGCATCGAGTGCGTGCCGCTCCCGAAAATCGACGACCGCTTGCCGGCCGCCGCGGGCTTGGCGCTCGAGGAGGAGGCGGCGCCCCCCGAGAGCGACGACGCGGGTTGCGAGTGCCGTCGTCTCCGCGGGGGCGGGTCCTCGCGACGGCCGCGGTTCGCGACGTCGACGTCGTCGAAGGCGTGGGGCATCGCCACGTCGCCGTCGGCGAAGCCGATGACCTGACGCTGGTCCGGCGCCTCGCCGTCCTCCTCGTACGCGTCGATCACGTCGTCGTCGTCGTCGTCGTCGTCGCGCAGGTCGAGCTCGAGCATAAACTCCATCGAAAAGTCGCAGAACTTGTCGTCGGGGAGGCGGTCGAGCTTTGGCGGCACGTAGGGGGGCGATACGGTCCCCAGGCGCTGGCGCGACCAGTCGACCATCCCAAAGAAGTCGTGGTTCTCGAGGTCCGCCCCGTTAGCCGCGCCCAAGCGGTCCTTTCCCTCCTTGCGAAGCAAAGCCCTCGTGAGGCCTTCGGCGGCCGGCGACAGCGAGGCGGGGGTGTCGAGGGCCGCGTCGTCGCGGCCCTCGGCGTACGCGATGATCTTCTCCCAGAGCAAAAAGTCGGTCGGAGCGCGGAAAGGCAACCGGCCCGTCGAGAGCTGGAAGACGAGGCAGCCCAGAGCCCAGAGGTCGCACGCCGTCGTCGTCGGCTCGCCCTGGAGCACCTCGGGACTCACGTATTCTGCCGTGCCCTCGAAGCTCCCGTGGCGCTCGCTCAAGTGCGTCACGTATTTGCTCCGGCGCCCCTCTCCGTCGTCGGAGGCCTCCACGAGGGGCTTGGACGGCCGCGCCGCCGCCGACGCGTCGAGGATAGCCCCAAAGTCCGCGAGCTTGGCGCGCCCCGACGCGTCCAGCAACACGTTCTCCGGCTTCAAATCGCGGTGCGCGAGGCCCCGCTCGTGTAGAAACTCCAGACCCAACCACACCTCGGCCGTGTAGAACGCCGCCATCTCGGGCTTGAGGCCGCCTTGGGCGCGTTGGAGTCGCCGGATCGCGCGCGAGAGGTCCCCGCCCGCGGCGTACTCGAGCACGAAGAACAGGTACTCCTCATCTTGGAACGTCCGCTCCAACGTGATCACGTGCGGGCACTCGGCGCACTTCCGGAGCGCCGCCTGCTCGGCCATCACGGCGTGGTGCTTGCCTTCGCGCTCGATGTGCGACTTGAGCATCACCTTGATCGCCACGTCGTGGCCCTCCGACTTGCTCCGCGCGTGAATCACGTGCGCGAACGCCCCTTCCCCGAGCACGCGCCCGAACCGGTAATTCCCCGGCCCGCCCATCTCGGACTTAGGAGACGCCACCCACCATCGCTCTCCACCAACACAATATTTTGAGGGTTTTCATTTGTTTAAAAACTGGGGGGGGTAATAAAAGGTTTATGGCGTTGTTGTTGTTGTTGCGGATGGTTGGAGCGCAGTTCGTTGTCCTCGCTGCGGTGGTCGGCGCGTATCAGTTGCTCATGCGCGTGCCCATCTTCCGCCGCGAGATGAGGAAGTTTCAAAAGCTTTCGCGCCGCGGCCCTTTTTACCGTCTTGGGGTCTGGGTTGTGCGTCGCGGCGTGCGGCGCGTTCTGGGCGACAACGCCTACGTCGAACCCACGATACCGCCCAAACCGACACATACCCGACGCACCACCGAGTCGATCGCAGTGACGTGGCGCTGCCACCAGCCGAGCAAGTGGGTCGTCGACGAGCTTTGGGTTGACGCGACCGTCGACGGCGCCCCTCGACCCGTCGAAATCGACGGCGATTCGGCGACCGTCAGGGACCTCGAGCCCGGGACATCGGTTGTGTTTAGGGCCCGAACGGTCAACCCCAAGGGCGCCTCGCCGTGGTCCAAAGAGCTCGAGTTGAGAGCGCACCAGGAGCCCGTCGACGGCGGCGGCGAGGGACCAAACTACGTCTGGAAGCAAACCTCGAAGCAGATCCAGGTCATGTGCGCGGTTCCGCCGGGGACCCGCGGCCGCGACGTCCAGGTCCAGTTTGCGAGTGCCACCTTCTCAGTCGCGGTAAAAGGGGAGGAAGCTCCTCTCTTCGACAAGGCCCAGCTGCTGTTCAAGGCCCTCAAACCGGACGAGTGCACGTGGGAACTGGTGGCGGACCCCCACCCCCACCTCCTTCTCACCCTCGAAAAACTCGAGCCCACGCTCGGTACAGAGCACTGGCCGTCGCTCATCCGGGGCCACCCGACCATCGACATCAAGCGGCTCAGGATAATCGACGAGCACTTCGGCGACACCTCCTAACTTCTAACCCGCCGCGAACGCATGATGCGGCAGCACGCGTATGCGGGCAGGACAAAACGTCCTCTCTTCGTCTGCCCCGCGGCGAGGACCCGGCCCCGGGATACCTCCGCCTTCCAAGCATATGCCCACACGTCTCCACCGCATAACCCCTCCTCGACGACGCACTCTTTCCTCTTAAGATCTTTCGTTGACTTTATTAAAAAAAAAACGAACACGAGGTTCTGATTTCGTCTCTGATCCTTCCAGCCAAACCCCTCGAACGACTCAACGGATCCTCCACATGTCCCGCCGGCACGTGTTGGAGTGGACGGCGCGGCAGGCGGCGATCTTGAGCGGCGGGGGTGTCGCCGAGGCGCTGTACACGGCGGGGCGGGGGTTTCCGTTCGAAGCGAAGGAGCTGCCACACCACCACCTCGCCGCGCGCACGGCGCGGGAGAAGTTCGTCGAGTGGCGCTCGGCACGGGACTTCGAGTACGAGAAGAGAGTAGTCGGCGCCTGGGAACGGTTGCTGTTTGCGGGCGGGTGGGATCACACGACCGACGCGACCGAGGACGTGGCGAACGTCCAGACGCCGTCTCTCTTCGTAGACATCAGAGTGCCGCACGCGAGAGACGTCGAAGCGCGGGATTTGGGCGCCTGCAGCGCCGATGATCTGCGCGTCCTCGCGCGGCAGCACGCGTTTGGGGGCTTCACCAAGTTTGGGAAGCGGAAGGGGGTCGCGTTCGGCGTGCGACACCATTCGGTCGACTGGAATTACGTCGGCTCGGCGCGCTCTCGGCCAAACAAGTGGCGCATAGAGCCGCGCGCAGGGAACGACGACGACTGGAAGGAGTGGTCCTGGGCCACGGACGATCACGGCCAGTCCTACTATTTCGAGCACTGGCGCCGCCTTCCGGCGAGCGAGGGTACGGATTCCCTCGCGCTTCTCGGAGACGATACCGTGCTCGCTATCGTCGGGAAACACTTTGCCTACGTCCGCAATCGCCGCCGCCTCCCGTTCAAAGTCCCGTCGCTGCTTCGGCAGCCGCATCGCAACTGCGCGGAGGCCGTCGATGCGGCGCTCGCGGCCGACGATCGACCTAAGGCCGAGGACGTGCTCTCGGTAGACGCCGGCCACGGCCTCGCCCACGGCCACTGGACCGTCGACCTCTCGCTCCAGCCCTGGGACCAAGGCCGCTCCCTCTTTGACGTCCTCTTTGACGGAGCGCGCCCGCGCCGCCGTTTGCCGGGGGGTCGTCTCGAGTGGCCTCCGTACACTTTTGACATTCTAGAGGACCCCGCCGATTGGCCGCCCGCCTTGGATGTGGCTACCAACGACCCTGGTCCTCCTTCTTCTTTTCCGGGGGGTTATCATCAAGGTGGTTCTCCGTGGAGACACCACGATGTATAGTATAGTATAGTATAGATAGAAGAAGCGCCCCGAGTGCTGCGCGCAGCGATCATCGCGCTGTTAAACAAACTAACCGGAAACGTATAAACAAGGTGGCGCGGGTGTCACCACGCCGAGAAGGAGGTCGCGCCGGGTATGGCGTTGTCGAGATAACTCAAGGGCGGCCTCGAGTCGAGGAGGCAGATCGTGAGCGCGATGACAGCCCAGCCGGCGAGAAAGCCCGCGAAGGAGCAAACGTGGCGCTGTTGCGCCTTGGCCTCGGGGAGGAGCTCCAAGATCGCGATGCAGCACATGACGCCGGCGACGATGGCCTCGATGTTCTCGATGACCATTTCGGTCAAGTCGATATACCTCATTAAAAGAATACCGAAAGCGGCGCCGACCGGCTCGGAGAGTCCCGATGCGACGGTAGTGAGGAGGGCCGTCGTGGGATGCGAGGTGGCATACAGCGGGACGGCGATAGCCAGGCCCTCAGGGATGTTGTGGAGCGCGATCGCGATCGCGACGACGAGGCCAGTCCTGCGCGACGTCGCCGCCGTGACGGCCACGGCCAAACCCTCGGGAAGATTGTGTGCCGTGAGCGCGAGAGCCATCAAAATCCCGAGGCGTCTCGTGCGGCGCTCGCGGGCCTTTGCCGCGTTGGTGTTGACGTGCTCGACGCAGCGCGCGATCGTCGACAGGACCCAATACAACGCCGCGCCAACCCCAAAGTATCCCGCGGCGCGCCACTCAGCCCTCGACGTCGCCGGCACCACAAGCTCGAGCATCGAGACAGCGAGCATCACGCCGGCGGCGAGCGAGAGCGTCGACGCCAGCAGCGACGCAGGCACGTCGCGCTTCGGATTGAGACAGCACACCACGAGTCCCCCAACGCTCGTCGCCGCCCCCGCGAAGAATGACATGAGCAACGCGTCGACGTACGACAGCTCGGGGTCATCGAGAGGGTCGGGCATGCTCGTATGGGGCGCACTTGAGCTGAAGTTGTGCCCGCGTAATCGACGACGACCCATCATCACACCAGGAACGTACACGTTGGGGTTACCAGGCGGGCTATTATCGTAGTAGGCGGGTATGGCGCGTTCTTCGCTGCCACTCGGCCGGATCCAAATAATAGTTGTGCGAAGGGGTGGGGCTACCTAAGGAGACTAACGGAGGAGGAAATCGGAAGGTCGGGAGTTCTCAAGAGCACGATGTAGCCAGCCAGCCAGCCAGCCAGCCAGCCAGCCAGCCCCCCCGGGGCATGTGCAGCAGCAATAGCTCACATGGCACAATCGGGTCCGCCGCGAGAGGGAGAACGCAACACCGCGGAAGACGACGACAAAGAAGAAGAAGACGCAAGCGAGAGAGTGAAAAAAAGAGGCGCCGGCGCGACCGCACCAAGGAACCACCACCGAATCCTCTGGGGCCGTTGTTGTCGTGAGAACGGGCGGTTCGGCAAGCAACCGAACACGAAGAAGACGTAGTAGAGAAAGAGGTGGGGCAGCCAAATGCATGTACGGGGTTGCGTAAGCCCTCTGGCGGCGGCATCGTCGTCGTCGTCGTCGTCTTCGTTCGTCGCGAGTCGAGATGTTGTCGTCGTTCTTTGAGACAGCAGAGCGTCCGCGTCTAGGCCGAGCCGAGCCAGAAATCGGGCGAGGCGCCCGGACCGCCGGTGCCGGCGAGGAGGGCGGTCCAACGGTCGTGGCATTCGCTGATGATGGCGACGGCGTCGGCGGGCAGCACGGGCTCGTCGTTGTTGGCGAGCGTGTTCTCCGGCTTGCCGTCCGAGGTCTTGTACATTTTGAGCCAGTCGACGAGCTTGGCGGTGATGCCAGGCGTGCTCGTTTCCAAATCGGCGAGGGTTTTGACGGTCGCCGCGCGCGGGTCGGACGCGCGGAGGGCGATGATTTTGTGATCGTCCTCGCCCTCGTCGATGAGGTGGAGCGAGCCCAGGACGACGACGGGCGTAACCGAACCCATGTCGAGGGGTCCGTCGCCGACTTCGATGACGTCGAGGGGATCGTCGTCGCCGCCTGTCGCCGGATCCTCCCAAGTTTGAGGAAGGAGGCCGTAGTTGAAGAATGGCGTGCCGTAGGTGTAGTACCGCGGCGAACCGTCTTTGTTGGTGTCCTGCATGATTGGGTTGAACCACTTGTCCTTGGTAACCTCCATCTTGGCGGTCGTGTACATGGGGATTTCGGTGACCATGTTGTACTGGCCGCCGCCGCCATACGAGGTGAGCGGGATGTCGTGCCAGGGCGAGACTTGTTTTCCGGCGAGCGTGAGGAATAATGCGTAATCGGAGGTGCCGTACGTGCCGTGCGCGATCGTGGTTCTCGACGCGCTGGGCTCGACGACGGCCTTGGACCACGGGACCCATTTGGGCGAGTCGATGTTTTGGTAGTAGTCGCAGACGATGGCCCAGCCCGAGGGGACCATGAAGCCCTGAGGGACGCAGTTGGCGGCGAGGAGGTCGGAGGGGATTGGATCGGTGCACGGGACGGCGCCCTGGCGCGCGAGCGCGCGCATCTTCGAGCCCGAGATGGAGATGAAGTCGTCTGGTCGCGAGGGGTCCATCGCCTTCATCGCGTGGTCGCTCTTGTCGTAGTAGAATTTGTCGAAGCTCAAGAGCGACATCTGCCCATCCTCGAGGACGGGGGACATTTGGAGGACGTAGCGCGCGTGGTTGGCGTCGTACATGTCGTCGTCAGGGTTCCAGGGGGCCGCATCGCTGGACTTGATTCCGGCGGCGTCTCGGCCGACGACGAAGAACGAGGCGCCCGCGGCCTTGCGGGAGAGCGCGTGGAACTGGACTTCCGTCGGCCCGGCGTAGATCATGGGCGCGGGCCAGATGCCCATGACGGTCCAGTCGGGGTCGAGCATCCGCTCGTCGAGGACGGCCTGGTGCTGCTTGACCCGGACGTCGAGAGGCACGTCGTCGCTCTTGGTCCAGCCGCCCAACGGCGAGAGCCAGAGAACGGGGTTTTTGAAGCCGCGGTTCACGAGGCGCTCGCGGCCCGTCTTCATGAGGTAGGCATGACCGGCGTGCGTCGGGTTGCGCGTCTGGAACGCGAACACGACGTCGGCGCCCTTGGCCTTGAATTCGGCGTAGAGTTCCTTGGGCGTGAGCCGCCACTTGTCGAGGCCGTCGCCGTACGTGATGCGCTCGAACACCTCGATCTCGCCGCCTAACAAGTAGTCGCCCCCCGCATAGATGTGCCTCATGTAGGGGTGCTCGGGGTCGATCGCGCCGAAGCACCGCGTGGCGATCTCCTCCTTGCGGTTCGCGTAGATCTCGGGCGATCGGAGCACGCCGAGCGTCCGGCCGTCCTTGTCGACGAGCGCGACGGCGTCGTTGTCTTCGTCGGCCTCGATCGCATCCTTGGTGTACTTGGTGACGGGCAGCACGATCGGTACCGAGAGCGAGGTGCGTTGGCGGCCCCGGGTCGTGTAGTCGTTCCAGTCGGTCGTCTCGTAGACGAGGTCCCTCGCGCCCGAGTCGTCGAACGGGTCGATCAAGATCGAGTTGAAGTGGAGGGCCTGGAGGAGGGGGCCCTCGCGCATGAAGCCGCGCAACGGGGCGGCCCAGCCCTCCGCCAACACCTGGAGCCAGTTGACGTCGATGTCGGTGAGGCGCGCCTTGGCGGGCAACAACTCGGCGGCGGCTCGAGCGGCGGACGCCGCCGCGCCCTTGAGCACGAGCTGGTCCTCGAGCCACGAGTCGACGTAGCCCGGCGGAAGCGGGAGACCCGAAGGATTTGTCGGTCCGCCGACGAGCACGCCCTCGACCCGAAGCCGTTCCAGCAACTGGGCGACGCACTCCTCGATCGACAGCTCCTGGTTGGGGAGGTCGATGTCGGGTTGGATTGGCGCTTCGTACGGAGCGTCGACGCCCGTGAATCCGGTTATTTCGCCGGCGGCCACCTTGGCGTACAAGCCTTTGGGGTCGCGGTCCTGGACCGTCTCGAGCGGCACGTTCATGAAAACCTCCAAAAACTTGAGGCCCTGGTCCTCGTGGCGCTTCCGGACCGCCTCCCGATCCGCGCGATACGGCGAGACGAGCGTCACGAGCGTGACGACGCCGCCCGCGTTGAACAGGCACGCCATCTCGCCCACCCGCCGCACCGACTCGGCGCGGTCCTCCGGTGAAAACCCGAGATCGCGGTTCAGCCCCGTCCTCACGTTGTCGCCGTCGAGCTGCTGGACGTGCTTCCCGTGCTTGAGGACGAGCTCCTCCTCGAGCGCGCGCGCGATCGTCGACTTGCCCGAGCCCGAGAGGCCCGTCATCCAGAGCGTGATGCCCTTCTGGCCGACCGCCTCGTACCGGCGATTACGCGGCAAGTGGCAGGCCTCTTGCGACCCGCCCTCGCCAGCCTCGGCGCACTCGATGATGTTGGGCGGCGTCGCGGCGAGCGCCTTGGCACGGTACGCGCCAATGTCAAAGTCTTCTTCCCCGCTCGGCTTGGCCGCCAGCTGCGCGCGCAGCTTGGCGTTCTCCTCGAACAACGCGTTGAACGCCGCGTCGGGCACCACGTTGCTGGGCTGTGCCACCACGGGGACCGCGCCCGCCGCCGGATTTTTCTCCGCCATCTGGAGCTCGAGCGCGCGCAACTCCTCGCGAAGCTCCGAGTTCTCGGCGAGCGCGCTCTCCAAGAGTCCAGTGTTCTCGCTTCGTGCCGGCGGAGGCACCGCGGTCGCGACGATCGGCGGCGAACCGCGTAGTTGCTGCGTCGCTGTGACCGCGGCCGCGCCGGCCTCCTCTTCGGCCAACACCGCCTTGTGCGAGCCGCTCGTCAGGGCGACGCCGGCCCCAATGGCCAATATCAACATGCCCACCCACACTATAGGCCGCTTCATCATCGGAGGAGTCGCGAAAGGCCCGTTGCTTTCGCCGCCACCCCCGCCCTCCTCTGTCGCGACCTTGCTGTAGTTGACCGTCGGCATGATGATGGCGCGCAGCAGACCGCGCGCATACGCTGTCACGCGACGATGATGACTCACCTAATAATATAGATTTCTTAAGGAAAAAGTGGTTGTACAACAAAGTAAGTACTTTTGGTATGTACGACGTGCAACGGACTCGTACGAAATTGGACCGGGTTTTCAACCACTCGCCAACGGACTAGACGGTTGGCATTCTTCGCAAAGCGTGCGCAAAAGATGGCAGACGTGCTCGTGCGTGCTGTTCCCCGATGTTTTCTTTGGGTGTGTGTGTGTGACCTCTCCTCCTCCTTCAAAATATGTAGAGCGACGCGACGAACGCTCCCAAAGCGGCGGGAAAGAAGGGGAAGGGCGGGAAGACTATCGAGCAGATCTACCAGAAGAAGACGCAACTCGAGCACATCTTGCTCCGGCCCGACACTTACGTCGGGAGCATCGAGAAGTTGACCCAGGCGATGTGGGTACTGGACCCGAGCACCAAGCGGATCGTGAACCGGCAAATCACCTACGTGCCGGGGTTGTTCAAGATCTTCGACGAAATTATCGTCAACGCGGCCGACAACAAGCAGCGCGACGAGAGCATGACGACTATCCGCGTCACGATCGACCGCGAGGCAAACCGGATTTCGGTGATGAACGACGGCAAGGGAATTCCGGTGGAGAAGCACGCCGAGCACGGGTGCTACGTGGCCGAGCTCATTTTTGGCCACCTGTTGACGGGGTCGAACTTTGACGACGACGAGAAGAAGACGACGGGCGGCCGCAACGGCTACGGCGCAAAGCTCGCCAACATCTTCTCGACAGAATTTGTGGTAGAGACAGAGGACTCAAACGTTGGCAAGAAGCTCACGCAGACGTGGCGCGACAACATGTCGAGTTTGGCGGGGCCGGCAGTGATCGCGCCGTACAGAAAGAAGAAAGACTCGACGTGCGTCACGTTCGTCCCCGACCTCAAGCGGTTCAAGATGGACAGCTTGGATGACGACATCGTCGCACTCCTGTCGAAGCGCGCGTATGACGTGGCCTCGAGCGCGGCGTGCCACGGCGGGGGAATCGCGGTGTACCTCAACGGCGACAAGGTTCCGGTGAAGAGCTTCGAGGACTTTGTCGCCTTGCACGACGGTCTCGAGCCGCCCGCCGCGTTCGAAAAGACTCCCGATGGAAGCTGGGCCGTCGGGGTGGCGCCGTCGGACGGATCGTTCCAGCAGCTCTCGTTCGTCAACTCGATCTGCACGACCAAGGGAGGCACGCACGTCGCCGTCGTGGCCGACCAGGTCGCGTCGAGGCTCGCCGCGGCAGTCAAGCGCAAGAACAAGGGCCAGGAGGTCAAGCCGGCAATCATCAAGTCGCACCTTGCGATTTACGTCGACGCACTCGTCGTGAACCCGGCCTTCGACTCGCAGACCAAGGAGACCCTCACGACGCGCGCCTCGCAGCTGGGCTCGAAGTGCGAGCTCAGCGACAAGTTTTTCAAGGCGATCGAGAAGTCGGGCGTTGTAGACCGCGTAGTCGCGTGGAACAAGTTCAAACAGGACGAGCAACTCAAGCGCAAGACCAACACCTCCAAGCGATCGCGGCTCACGGGTATCACCAAGCTCGACGACGCCAACTGCGCGGGCGGAGCCAAGTCGCGCGACTGCACGCTCATCCTCACCGAGGGCGATTCGGCCAAGGCGCTCGCCGTCTCGGGCCTTGGCGTCGTCGGGCGGGATCTGTACGGCGTCTTTCCGCTCAAGGGGAAACCTTTAAATGTCCGCGAGGCCTCGCACGCCGCCATCATGAAAAACGAGGAGATCCAGCACATCGTCCAAATTATGGGACTGCGGTTTGGGGTCGAGTACGACGCGGCCACCGTCAAGAACTTGAGGTACGGCCATCTCATGATCATGACCGATCAGGATCATGACGGCTCGCACATCAAGGGACTCCTCATCAACTGCCTCCACCACTTCTGGCCCTCGCTCCTCAAGCTCCCCAACTTTCTCCGCGTCTTCATCACGCCCATCGTCAAGGCGACGCCGCGCTCGTCGCGCCAAGGCGAATCGAGGACCTTCTTCACGCTCCCCGAGTACGAAGAGTGGAAGGCCTCGCTCGGGCCGACGGGTGCCTCGAGCTGGACCATCAAGTACTATAAGGGGCTCGGGACTTCGACCTCGAAGGAGGCCAAGGAGTACTTTTCGGCGCTCGACACGCATCGAATCGACTTCGAGCCCATGGGCCGACGCCAATCGGACGATCTCGCGCACGACTCGGACCTCATCGACATGGCTTTCTCAAAGAAGCGCGTCGACGACCGCAAGTTGTGGCTCCGCGCGTTCGAACCCGGCACCTTCCTTGATTACTCGGTCGACGCCCTGACTTACTCTGACTTTATCAACCGCGAGCTCGTGCTGTTCTCGCTCGCCGACAACCAGCGCTCGATCCCGTGTGTGGTCGACGGCTTCAAACCCAGCCAGCGAAAAGTCTTGTTTGCATGCTTCAAGCGCAAGCTGAAGCGTGAGATCAAGGTTGCCCAGCTTGCCGGCTACGTGTCCGAGCACGCGGCGTACCACCACGGCGAGGCAAGCCTCGTCGGCACGATCGTCGGCATGGCGCAAGACTTTGTCGGCTCGAACAACCTCAACCTCCTCACGCCGTCTGGTCAATTCGGCACGCGTATCATGGGCGGTAAAGACGCGGCATCACCGAGGTACATCTTCACCAAGCTCGAGCCCATCGCTCGTGCCGTCTTTCATCCCGACGACGATGCTGTTCTCGACTACCTCGACGACGACGGCCAGTCGATCGAGCCGAATTATTACGTGCCCGTGCTACCGCTCGCGCTCTGCAACGGTGCCGATGGTATCGGAACCGGCTGGGCGACCTCGGTGCCCAACTACGATCCCCGCGCCATCATCGCCGAACTCCGGGGGCTTATCGACCGCGTCGGCTCGAACATCGACGACGACTCGCTCGCCTGCGCTTGGGAAGACCACGAGTGCTCCCTCGAACCCGCGTACCGCGGTTTCAACGGCGAGGTCATCCGCAAGCAAGGCGGCTCGTTTGCGTGCCACGGCCACGTCGAGCGCCTCGACGACACGACCGTCCTCGTCGACGAACTACCGGTCCGCAAGTGGACGCACGACTACAAGCTGTGGCTCGAGGCCCAGATCGTTGGCTCGGAGAAGGAGGTTGCGTGGGTCAAGGATTTCAAAGAAAACCACACCGACACCACCGTCTCCTTTACCGTCACAGTTATCGACCCAAAATCCCTCGACGATGCCGAAAACGCCCTCGGCGGCCTCAAAACCAAGTTCAAGCTCGTCGCGAACCTCGCCACGTCGAACATGAACTTTTTCGACCACCTAGGCGCGATCGTCAAGTATGATCAGCCCCGCCAGATCCTCAGCGCCTTCTACAAGATCAGGTACGAGACCTACGTTAAACGCAAGACGCTCCTCGTCTCCAAGCTGGAGGAAGCCGTTCGCATCCTCCAAAACAAGGTGCGCTTCGTCCTCGCAGTCGTCGAGGGCCAACTCGTCGTCCACAACCGCAAGCGCTCGGAGCTCCTCGCTGAACTTCAGCAAGAGGGCTACTACCTCGTGCGCAAGACCACCGCGAAGACGATCAAGCAATCCGCGGGCGACGAGGACGATGAAGACGACGAGAGAGCTCGAGCAGAAGAAGACGACCCGGCCTCGGGCGCATCGGGCGCCGAAGCCTCGCTCGCCTCGGGCTACGACTACCTCCTTTCGCAGAAAATTTGGGCGCTCACGATGGAGCGCGTCCGCGCACTCCGTCGAGAACTCGCCGATCAGGAAGCGGGCCTTACCAAGCTCAAGGAGACACCCGAGACGCAACTTTGGCTCGATGACCTCGAGGCCGTCGAACACGAACTCGACGCCTCCGACAAGGCCCGCGAGGAGGACGCAAAGGCAGACCTCGCCCGCCGACCGAAGGCCGCAGCCAAGCGTGCACCGCGCAAGCGAGCGCCGGCGCCAAAGAAAAAGCCCGACGTCGATGCTGTCGCCGCGCAGCTTGCCTCGAAGGTGGTCCTCGACGACGTCGAGAGCGACAACATGAGCGACGACGACAATGCGCCCGTACCAAAGAAACCGCCCGCCCAGCAAGGCCGCAAGCGTGTTTCCAAAAAGACGACCCAGAACGTGCTCGAAGCCAACATCCACAACACCTTCTCTCCGGCGAAGGCGCCTGCCTCACCTGTTGTAAAGAAATCACGCGCTGCGGCCAAGCCCAAGGCCGCAGCCGCGCCTCCCAAAGCTGCGCCGGCTAAAAAACCGCCTGCGCCCAAGAAACCTCCCGCCAAAAAACCTCCCCCCAAGAAGGAAGAGATCATCGACGTCGACTCCGATTCTGACGCTGCAACCGTAGAACTCGAAAAGAAGACCCCGCGCCCGACACGCGCCACCAGGGACAAAAAAAAACCTGTCTACGTCGTCGTCGACGACGACGACTCTGATGAGAACGACGGCAAATCCGGCGGCGACAAAGACGACGACGATGATGAGGACTTCGACGATCTTTAGATCGATCTCGGCGCTTACCCCTTCTTATCCTCTCGTCACCAAGCGCACTCACACGCAACCTCCCAAACCACCACCCCCCCCCCTCCCTTTTCTCATTCGCACTTTCTTCAATTTTTCGAGATCGTGCGCAACAATGGTAGTAGTACCATGCCCGACTTGATGGACACTTTACGCCGCACATCGTCCCGCCTCCTCGAGAGTGTGAATGTGCAAACAACGTGTAGCCGTCCTCCCATTGCGTCTTTGTAGATATGAAATGGCGGGAATTGGGGGTATTCGCGACCATCATCGTGGATGAAACTCGCCGCCGGCTGTCTTCATGACAGTCGGCTGCAAAAAGAGAGGGTGGCTGTGGGGCAGCTAAATAGCGCGCGAGGTGGTGGAACTACGGCGTGGTGAGCGGGTAACTTCAGGGAGGTGCGGTCTTTTTGAATCGCAGATTCTGGCTGCTGAGCGTCAGCTGGAGCTAGACACCCTCGTTCGCTCAAGATGGTGCTCCTCTCCGACCATGACTCACCTAGCGTGGCGCCTTAGGCTTCTTTGCGTATGGCACGCGCGCCCGACACTGGCGGCGAGAGGCCACGATAGCCTTGTGGTCCTGCGACAGAGGACTTCGGGATTTTTTGAACATCGACTCCTGCGTGTTGACGACGTTGACGCGTGCGAAGCGGTGGTGCAGCTTGTTAACGACTTTGTAGATTGCCTCGCGGGCGTCCTCGGTGAAGAGGCCGACCGTGCGCCAGCGTGCGGCGGTGTACTTGACTTGACCTTCGATGATGTGGAGCGTGAACTTGCACGTGGATGGTCGGGTACGCCTGGCGCGCCGCGATCAAGTTTCACAGTCGGCGCAGAGCCTCTCAACCTCGGACTCGATGAGGAAACGCGCAACGCGGATCAGCAGCAGAGGGTAAAGAGACGCGTAGGAGCGCCAGAGGGGATCGGCCGCTTGATGACGGCCTCGGTCTCTAGAGATGTTTTATCTGTCTCCTTCGGGAAATTCCCTATCCTAGAGACCGACCTTCATCACAGTCGCGAACCAATAATTTAGCCTACTCTTGACTACGCGGTGTTCAAGCTCTTCGTGCTGTAGAGACAGGACACGCTGGTGCAGCACCTTACCTAGCACCGCGTCTTTCTAGTTCAGGAGTTTATATCTGTGTCTTTAATCTCTTCCTTTGTCTTCGTCATGTGTCACCGTCCGACTCCATGAGCTCATCGGCGGCAGCCCGCAGCGCGGTCCACATGCTTTCGATGTTCTTCAGGAAGGCCTGGACGCGCGCAACTTGTGATGTAATCAAGATTGAATCTTGGCGACGACGGCCGAGGCGATCTTGATAAAGATGATCTTGGAGTCTTTGGGCACGTCGAGCGATGCATTGTAATTGAAGAAGATGACAATGTCCAGAATGTGGTGGTTGTCTGGAGCTTCGAAGTCGACGATGAGGTTGAAGCTAGTGGCCGAGTTCGCGTTCAGCTGGTTGACCATAACGAAGACGAGATTGATGCTGCATCGCCTTGCTTTGTCAGCTATAAACTTGATGATCCCGTAGCCCACAAAAGAGGTCGGACGATCAGTCCCGGGGATAACGTCGAAGACGGCCAAACTCCTTGAAGACTGGTGCGCTATGCTTTTCGACGCAGTCTAGGAGGTGGGCGACTGGCTGACGGCGCATTCGGATTCCTCGTCCTTGCTGTTGAGGAGCTTGACGGTACCGTACTGGACTGCGAGGGGGCTTCCTCATCCATCGCGAAGCGCACGGCATTCTCGGCATCGATGACCGTGGTCGTGCCCTCGCAGTTGATGAGGATCAAGTTCAGCTTGCGGCCTGCAACTAGGTTGTGGGGCTTATCTCCTGCGTGAGCTGGAGGCTCTACCTGCCATCAATGGGCTCGAGGGGCTTGAGCTTGCTCGCGGCACCCTCAAAGGCCTCAAGATTGCGCGTGCCGGTGAGCGCGAGGGTGTTCAGACGTCGCCACAATAGAGCTCGAGGCTGGTCTCGAGGCCCCACGCGTCCTCACTCACGCCGCTGTCAGTCCGACGTGTGCGCCGAGTCTTCGATCACTTTCTGGGGAACGAGGACGAGCTAAAGGTCGTGCTCGCGGAGAGAGTAGACCTGGGTGATCTAGACCGTATCAACGTTGGTGTGCAGGTCAGACCGCGCTTGACGAGGGCATAGTGCAGGGCTCACTCATCGCCGTTTATTTCAGATGTGGTGTCCGTGGGGTTGATGACGACGGTGTTGTTGAAATTCCGAGCGCGCTTGCTTTGCAGGCTCTCAGGAGGCGGGCGAGACGAGGTCATGGCATCGACCTCGGACATTGCCAGAAGCATAGGTCGAGCTGGCAGTCGCGATGGCTCGTGCGACATCGGTCGCGTCTGCCCCGACAGCAACCGCGCCAGCATCCCCGTTGGCCACCGAGTCGGCCGCCGTGCTTGTCGCGGCGGCTGTCTTCAGGCGGTCGGGGGTTACGCGCTTGGCGGCCGAAGCCCCCGAGTGCAAGCGGCGCTTCTTGGCCGGCGACGTGGACTCGACGCCGTGGAGCTACTCCTCGAGGAAAGGTGGGAATTTCAGGTTTAACTCCGCAGAGTGCTTCCGGTCGTGGTAGGCCTTGACAGTGGCGTTGGGGCTAAGCGGGGGGAGTAGTAAAGCAGTTTATGTTGATGTCGTCGTTGTCTTAGTGGCAGCCTTCTTGGTGTGTGTCTCTGAGGCGTTGACGCTGAAGATGTCGTACCGCGCCGGACATGTGCCGAACGCCTCAAAGGCCTCGTCGAAGTCCTCGGGCTCGAGCTGGAGGACCTCGTACCAGGCGCACTTCGGGTGGTTCTTCCAGAAGGTGAGACCGGGCTACACGCAGAAAGGGATACCTTGGAGCGCGCCATTCAACTTGTCGTTGAGGTTCTTGAACGCATCCTGCAGCACCGACGGTTGGAGGACCTGCGTCGAAGGCGCCGTCACGGCAAGCGCGCGCGAATAAGCAGCCGGTGCCGGCGAATTTTTTCTAGGCATCCTACGAGAAAATGCTGGTCCATGGGGGTGGGGTGGCACTTTCTCGTGGGATGCATAATGAAATCGCCAGCTGGCGGCCAGCAAAGCGCAGGGCGTACTTAATTCGGATAGCCCGCCGTCGAAAACGCGACACATACAAGTTCGCGCGCCGCAGCGCCGCTCACCATGGCAATGATATGTGTCGAGGAAGTCGCGTTTGGTCCCTCCAATCCTCCACAAGCGCCGACTTCCGGCGCTGGGGCGTTCGTTAGGATCTTAAGTAAAGGTCGACTGCTCAAAAGTCGACGACTGCTCTAACGGCCTTTGGGTTTAGGAGCAAACTCAAATGGTTAAAGGGGGGAGCGTGCGCTGATTAAAGGAGCTTAGATTGGCGGGGGTGAGAGCAAGGGCGGGGTTAGGATGCTGGCGCAGCATGCCCAATTGTCTGGTTGTTGCCGTTTTAGCTTGGTCCTCTCTCGACGACGTGTCACGAGCGGCAACAGTCTCGCTCGTTCATCGGTCGGGCGTGCTGGTGCGGGGCGCGCTGGACGATACCGGACAGTGCCTTTTGTACGGCGGACTGTGCTCGGCGGCGCGCGGGACGGTCGAAGAGCGGCGACTCGCAGGCGACGAAGCCCACGCGCCAGACCGACCCTGGCCACTGTGCGTGTGGCGGCACCCGTACACCTGGGAGACGAATTCCAAGAAGAACCCGGCACCACTATTCGCGTGGGCGCGGAGGTTAGCGCGCGAAGCCGCTTCCGAAGTGAGCGACCCCGACGCGCGCGCGCGTCTCGAAGCAGCGCGCTTCGACTCGCTCCTCTCGCTCTTGTACGCGCCAGGAGGATCGTTGGGAGAGCACGTCGACCACGGCCTCCAAGGGTTCGGCTTGGCAGTTTCGCTTGGCTCGTCGTGCGTGTTTGATTACGGTAGCGCGAGATTCGAACTGCGCTCCGGCGATGCGTTGTTTGCCGACTTCGGCCACGTGGTGCACAGCGTGGTCACCACGCACGCTCCTGATACCGCCCCGCGCTGGTGGCGCGACTTGCCTCGGTACCCGAGGTCGGAGAGCCCCGGTGCCAGTTTCGACCGGGTCCGATGCGGCGTGCAGCTGCGGGAAGCCTCCCGGCCGGCGTGGAGGAGTTGCCTAGACACGCCTGCTTAGATGGTGGGGGGGATGTTCTTTTTTGTCTTTGAGAGGACGTGGAGGGCTTCTTCCGCGAGTACGAGTAGGAACGCGCGCGCCAAGGGGACATGCTCGAAGTCCTCGAGGAGCCGGGCCTGACGAGAATTCGGTTTGTACGACGTTCGATGGTTTGATTGGGGAAGGAAAGGCGACGTCGTGCACGCACCAGCATCTCCGAGATCGCAACCTGCGAAACATCGTGATCATCCAATAAACCGCGGAGGTCCGCACTCGCTCGGACTTGGACGCGCTCGAGGACGAAGAAAAGTCTGCCGCCGTTATAGAATTAGTAAGCGACCTCGGAGACGCATCACCGGCGAGGTCCTGCGGGTTGATGTCAAGGCGACGGGCCCCAACTTGCAGCGCACCGTGTGTTTAAGACTGAACTCGAGGAGCACGATGCGGAGCGCATCGAGGAGCCTGAGCCTTATCAATCACGACAGCATCGCGGCCGCGTTCGCGCTCACAGCTTGCAGGACGCGACGAGACGACAGAGTCGGCCGCTTTCCATCGGATCAACGAGCTCGAGCGCGAGACCTAGGTGTCAGTTAACGGAACAACAACAACATTAACAAACGTGCGGGCCGCAAGCGAGTGCAATCCGAACAAGACGGGCGGAGCGAGGACGGCGCCTGCGACGTCCAACGGTAAGCATCTCCCGCGAAGCGCTAGCGGACGATGGACTCTCGAGAGGATCACAAAGAGGTCGAGGCCGCACTTCCTGCGTGGTGGGTCAGTCTCCGGTCCTCTCGAGACGCAACACACAATCGGTCGTGTTTCTCGGAGGTTGGCCAGTCGCACGACGCGACGACGAGGTCTGCGCGACCGCGGTGAGCTACTTTTCCGGCGGAAAAGCGCACCCCAGCCGTGGAGCTGGATCCACCTGCGACAGACAACGCGTCGAGCGAAGACGCGATCGCTCTCACGTCGAGAGTTGTTTCGGGCCGAGCCGACCCTCTCGCAGCGCGCGGTCGGTGACCTGAGAGGAAGCGAAGCGTCTCGGATCACGAGCCGCGGCAACGAGACGCACCGCCTCGAGGTGCCGGTTGAGCTGGATGCTCCCCGTGATCGGCAAGGTCGCGAGGTGCTCGAGGTCTCCTAGGGAGTAGTCCTTTAGGAGGAGGAGGACGACGACGACGACTCGAGGGATTCACGGTAGAGTATCGTTTCGGTCGAGGCTTGGAAGTCGCGGCGGTGATCGCACAACGCTTCGGCGATGGCTTGTCGCGAGACGACGGGCTCCTCTAGTCGAGCTTCTTTGGCGGCGGCACTCCTCAGGATCACGTGCGCGAGCGCGACCTGGCACAGGCGCTTGTCGTTGTCGGTGAGCATTCGCAAACTTGAATCGCAAGACTATATATAAAGTCGAAAAAATGCCAGAAGAAGAAGAAGAAGAAGTGATCCTGTCGTCCGACGAGGAGGGGGGGGGTCAGCGCGAAAAGGCGTTCGCCCGGGCCAAGGAGAGCGCGCTGGGTAAGCGCGACAAGAGCGGCGCGGGCGCTATAGACCCGCGCGCCGTGTCCGTGTGCGCCGCCATCAACAGCAACCCCGCGTGGTATACCACGTCGTCGTGCGCCGGGCGGTGCTTCGTGTGGCGGGGGGTCGGCGGCAAGGCGACCGAGGAGTTCGCCCGCGGACGCGTGTCGCACGAGTTGATCGACCTGGCCTACTTGACCGGCGACAAGCCCGAGGAGGCCGACGGGTTCCGGTCGGCGCCGCTCGGCGGCGAGAGCGGCGTGTGGCTACGGTACGAGCCGTTCATCGTGCACGTGCGGTGCCGCACGGGGCGGGCCGCGCGGAAGCTCGTGCGGTGCGCGCGGAGCGTGTTCAAGAACGTGGGGCTTCAGGGCGACGTGGTCGCCGTGGTCGGAGACGAGGGTCTAGAGATGCCGCTGGTCGCGCCGTCGGGCGCGTCGCTCGCGGCCGACGCCGCCTGGCTCGTCGAGGTCGTCAACGAGAAGCACCAGCGGAACTGGGCCAAGATCGAGCGGTTCGAACGGGCGATCCTGGCCGAGCCCCGCGACGAGCGAACACCGCGCTTCGACGTGATCGGCGACGTCGCGGTCGCGAGAACAGACGACTCGGCCGATCGAGTGCTCGCGTCGAACAAGAAGATTCGCGTCGTCGCGGTCGCGGCCGAGCGGCTCCACGGCGACGAGCGCGCCCCGGCAGCCCCGCTCCGCATCGTCGCGGGGGCGCGTCGCTCCCCGCTCGTCACGACGCACGTCGAGGCCGGCGTCCGGATAATCGTCGACTTGGACGCGACGTTTTTTTCGCCGCGCATGGCCCTCGAGCGGACGAGGATCTGCAAGAGCGTCAAGCCCGGCGAGCGCGTGCTCTCGCTCTTCGCCGGGTGCGGCCCGGAGGCCCTCGGCATCGCCGCGCGAACGCGCTGCGCGAGCGTCCGGGCCGTCGAGCTCGCGCCCGTCGCGGCGCGATGCTGTCGCCGCGGCCTCGACGCTCTCCGCCGCGCCGCGCCAGACCGCGCGGCCGTCTTGACCGTCGTCGAGGCCGACGTCCTCGAGGACCTCGCGACCCTGCGCGCCGAACAACGTCGCTTCGACCGCATCCTCGCCCCGCGACCGAAACATCCCGTCGATGGCGACGTCGCCGACGGTCGCGGCCGCGACGTCTTGGACGCCCTCTTCCACGTCGCCGACCCCGCCGGCGCCGTCGTCCACTGGACCGACTTCGCCGCCGACTGGGAACTCCCGACCTGCGCGCGCACGCGCGCCTTCCTCGCCCACGCTTGCGCCGACCACGAACTCGAGTGCGACGTCCTCTACTCGGGCCGCGCCGGGCCCTCGGTCGCCAAGCGCCAGTACCGCGTTACCGTCGACTTCCGCTGCTCTAGAAGAAAAGAAAAAAGGACGCGGAGTGATGAGGACGTCATAACTAGTATGTAGTGCACGCGAGGATGTGCGCCTTGAGCGCGGGCATGTTCTTCTGGGGTTTAAGGCAGCGGTGACACCGGAGGTCGTCCTTCTCGTGCTTTGCGCGGGCCGCGAGGTCGGTGCGGAGGGCCGTGCCGAAGGCGTCGTCGTCGGTCTCCAACAGACGCTCGACCTCGTCCGCGGGCACGAAAAAATCAGTCATAAACGAGTTCCAGTGCTGCTTCGTCTTGAGGCACGTCGAGTCGAAGTCCGTCGATATCACGTGGCAGTGGAGCCAGTTCATGCTCGGCTCGGCGTGGTACCCGATACGGACGGACTCCTCCGGCAGAGAGCGCGCGCACTCCTCGCACCGCGCGTGGAACGCGCGCAACGCCTCGAGATGCTTCGGCCGCAGATCTTTGACCGATTTGACGTCCCGAAGCGGCGAGCCCGGCGGAGCCAGCGCGAGCAGATGGACGCGCGCCTTGGGATACCCGTCGTAGATGAACCTCACCACCTCGTCGCTCGCGTAAGTCGAGGTCGCCGGCGGGTCTCGAAGCGCTTCGCGCAAATTCGAAGTCCGAGTCGGCTTTCCGGCGGGCGGTGCGTACGCAGGAAAATCCAATTTCTTGGCGCGCTTCGCCGCCGGCTCTGCCATACTCCTCCGTAGTAGTAGTAGTAGTAGTAGCGCCGCCCGGGGGGTGACGACGACGAACGCGTTGCCGCGCACGAGGAAGATGATGACAAAAAGCTTGTGGAACGGAATGATCAACGGATTGTAGAAGGGAGCCCGAAACAACAACAACAACAAGTATGGCGCAATCCTTGAAGACCCTCCTCTTCCACGTCCTCGACTCGACGATCGGCGGCTACGTCGAGGGTCTGCATCCCGAAAACTTGGAATTAGGGATCTGGTCAGGCAAACTCGAGCTGCGCAACCTCGCGCTCAAGGCGTCGGCGTTGAACAACAAACTCAAGTTGCCGCAGTGCAATGTGCGCAACGGCTCCATCGAGTCACTGACGGTGGTGATCCCTTGGAACCGGCTGGGTTCGTCGCCGGTGCAGATCGATATCAAGGGCGTGACAGCGCTCGTGTCGACCGAGGCGACTCGCGTGGATCCGCGAGCGCTGCGGGAGGCCGTGCGGGCGAGGCTCTCCGCTTCCGACGCGGCCTTCGTCGCTTGGCTCAACAAAAGTAAAAAAAGATTGTCCAACGAGAAGCGATCGCCCGGATTCCTCGCGCGATACGCTGCGAAAATCGTCGACAACATCGAGGTGAGCATCCGCGCGGTGCGTCTGAGGTACGAGGACGATCGCTTCGCGTGCGGCCTGGAGGTCGCTTCGTTCGAGGCGTGCGCGGCCAACGCCGCTTGGGAACGCGCGTTCGTCGAGCGGAACGCCTCCACGCTGATCCGAAACGTCGCGAGAGTGCAGGGCCTCGCGCTATATTGCCGAAGGAGGCCGGCGAAAACCGACGACGACGAGTACGTCCTCGAACCGCTCGACGTTGCTCTTCGAGCGACGCGCAACGACCGCGATCGCGCCGGCAACCCGCGGTACCGCGTCGAGCTCAGCATGGACGGTGCGACGCTCCACGCACGCCCAGCCGTTGTGCAGGCGGCGAGGTCCCTCGCTCACAAGCTCGATCTCGTGTCGCGCCGCGGCCGTCTCGCGCGACGACACCCCGCCGCTTTGCTCGGGGCGGCTCGCGCTCGTCCGGTGAGCAAGAGAAACGCGCGCGCGTGGTGGAAATATGCCGCCGAGATGTCCCATCCAGCACTCGCGGACGCGCGCGAGCGACGACGAGCCGTGCATTGGCCGCTCGAAATCGCGCGAAGTCTTCGCGTGCGCGATCGCTACGTCGAGTTGTTCGAGCGCGCCGAGCGATCCGACGACGCCGAAAACGACATGGCAACAATCGAGTTGACCGTACCATTCTCGGCGGTCGCCCGCTGGCGCCAGACTGTGATCGCTAAGCGAGATCTTTTAGTTTCGGAGGCAGAAGACGACGAAGAAGAGGAGAAGACGACGTCGCCGCGGGATGAGAGCGAGGAAGCGACGATGGCCGACCTCGAAGCCATCGTGCGCCAGGCGGAGGAAGAGGAGCGAAATGCTCGACCGCCCGCAGACTTCGAGTTGCTCCGCTTTTCGGCGCATGGCGGCTTCCGCTGTTTTGTTTACGACGACAACGCCGGGCTACCTTTGCTGGAGTGCGGCGTCGACGCCTCGGCCTTCGCGCGTTCCACCGTCGATTCGGATCTCGACGTCGTCGCCGGCCTCCGCAATCTGTACGTTGTCACTCCATCATCGAAAACACGCCTGGCGACTTGCGAGGCTGCGGAAGGTGGTTCGTGGTTCCTTCGCCAGCCTGCAAACGTCTTGAACGCGACCGCCTGCCCGAAGTCACTCTCGAAGGATGCGGAGGCCGCCGCCGCGATCAACGGTCTACCGGCACAACTCCTCGTCTCCAGGCGAAAGTTCCAGAAGAAATCACACCCAGCAAAATTCCGTCTCTCCGTCATCGCGAGAGCCACGTCTTGCCGCATGACCTACGCGCCAGTAGTGCACTCCGTTTTCGATGCCTTCACGTTTCGAGACGACGACGACGTTCCGGCGCCGATGAAACCTGCCCAGAGTGTAAAACTTGCTTCGAGCGCGTTTCGCCGGGCGATAAAACAAGCTGCGGCAGCGGAGCCGCTCCTATTGGTCGATGTCAAGCTCGGGACTCCCACATTCATCTTTCCCGCCGGTACTGAAACCGCCTTTGTCGTCGAGACCGGCTCCTTGTCAATCGATGGTGACTCGGCGGAGACGGGCAATCAAACGTGGGCAATCAATACGAGCAACGCGCGGGTTTTCAAGCAGCGACATGCGTCGAAGAATGAAGAGACCGTATTCGCACCGTTCGGCGTCTCGATCAAGGTGGCGCAACAGTTCTCCGAACGACTGGTGGTCGACGTGCGGGGCACACCTTTTTCGCTGCACCTTACGCCGACGACGACCCGCGAACTCTTCGTGGTCGCGTCGACTCTACGCATCGAGACAGGGGAGAGTCCAACAAAAACAACGCAAGTACCTGCCATGCACCGTGCTATCAAACTGCCGTCGTCGACACCGTCAATTTCGTGCTGTATCCACTTCCCTCGTTTCGAATTCACAGCCTCTGATGGAGGTACCGCTGTGCGAGCTCGAGGCGATAACCTGACCATCTCATCATCTTTCACATCCAGTCGCCTCGAGATTCGCGCTGTGCTGCAATCCATGGCGGTCAATGTTGTAGGCGTGACCTACGTCGTGCAATCGTTTGGGCCGAAGGAAAGTGAGCAAGCCGCGCAAGCGGCTGCGCGAGCTCGAGATAGTCTGCCTCGGACGATGATGATTGAAGACGATTCCGCGTCTGACGAGAATGCGCTCTTCTCCGTGTCTTTCGTGTCATCCAAAGAGCCTAACGCTAACGGGCAGTCAACGCGACTTTGGGCTTACTTTTCTTCACTTCGAATGCGACTTGGAGCGGCCACTTTGCGACCGTTCGGCTGGTTAATCGCTGAGACGCTGGCTGGTCTAAAAAAAATTATGGCAAAATCGGGAAAACGACGTTCCTCGCAGATCGATAGCCTGGCTGCGCCAGACTACATGCGCTCGATGGCAACGGCTTCGGTGGGTGACGGAAAATCTCAGATTGTGGTTGTCGTTGGCGAGGTGTCCGCCGTGCTTTTGGATGCAACCGGCACTCGCGCCATAGCAACAGCCGCGCTTCAAGGCGCAGCATTTGCCTCAACCTCGGACAAGTCCGAGGCATCGCAACAAGCGGCGGCGCGCTTTATTGCGCTGGTGCTAACTTCGAACGACGAAGGCGCCTACCAACAAATGATCGGAGCTAGACAAAGCGCCGTCAGAGACGGGGTGTTCTTCTCGGTTGACTACGAGGCAGCAGCTCGAGAGTCGAGTCTCGACTTCTCGCTGCGACCTGCTTCGCTGCTATTGTTGCCCGGACCTCTCGGTGCCATGCTCGAAGCGCTTGGTGCCATCAGCACGACTGTCACAGAGGTGTTCAGTCCTGTTGACTTGAGCAGAGGTGACGTCGTTAGGATGTCGGTAGACCGCGTCTCAGGCGAGCTCTCCAAGGCTGTGGCGAACATCGACAATGAAAGAACGTTGATTGTAAGCTTCTCCATGCCCATGGGCGAAATCGCGCTCCTCAAGGATGCCGGCCGCGCTCAGTCGGAAGCTCTGGTTCTATGTTTCGGGGTCGCAATTTCGACCAAGTTCACGATTGCAGGCGGAGTCCAGCAGTCCATCATGTTATCAGGAACGCTCACTGACATGACAGTAGCGCTCGCTGAAGATGGGTTGCAGGACTTTGAAGGAAGGCGCACGCCAATCATTCTTGTCGATCCCGCGTCGATGGGTGCGACAACAAAACAAATTCGGCTAAAAGGCAACAGGTATTCGACAACTATCGAAGCCAATCTCTCTGGGTTTGATGCTCGGTTGTCGTATCGCGATGCGCTCACTGTCATTTCGATACTGGGTGCATTGGTTCGCAAACCGTCGATGAAGGAGCCGTCGTTTTCTCTCGGACACGCGCGTGAGCACAGTAGGAGTTCGGCACCACCCCACAAGGCACTGGAGACGCCCACTGGCAACCAGAATGAGGTGACAGCAAAAATCAGGCTTCTCACAGGTGCCAGAATCACTTTCATTGATGACTCGCGAGGCACATCTGTTCCGCTGCTCAAATTCACGACAGGTGCATTTGCGGCACATTTCACCGGACCCTCTACCAACCGCATCGGCGACGTGATGTTGACGTGCGCGGCGTCTTTCTTCAACCGCCACTGTCTCGCAAGCGAACCTCTGGTCTCAACATTTACGCTCCAGTGCAGCTTCGATACGGGCCCAGACAAATGTATTATTCGCATCGCGAGCGATGAGATACTGGAATTGACAACGTCCACAAGCTTGGTGGGAGACCTTGTGTCGTTGAGTGATCGCCTCGCTCGTGAGGCCAAGAATGCGCTAAGAAACGATGTCGTTGTCGAGAAAATACGCGACGCTCCTCCGCTCATTGTCGTCAACGAGACAGAACTTGACTTGCGATGTCGAGCCACGACGCTAGCAAGTGGGTGGGCTGAGCTCGCTCCGGGTACGCGGGTGAGTTTCGATGCAGCAACACACAATTCGAAGATTTCCGACCTTCGCCTACTGGAGGGACCGCGGGATGTAGATATCGGCTATGGTAGTTCGTGGATTCTGAAAGACCTCAACGCGTGCACACCGAACCGGTCAGTCAGACGATTCGTAAACTTGGATAGTTTCGACGAGATGGCCGAGGATCGGGAATTTTCTACGCTTATTGACAGCAATGTTATATCCTGGCGCTGCGGCTACGATGACAACGCGGGGTGCATTTTGGCTCGAATTCAATCATGCTTGTTATTATCAAACCACACTTCGATTGACTTTGAGATGCGCGCCCAAGACAACGAGCAAAGGCAAAACGAAATCATCGGCGCAGCGCCGCGAAACCTGCAAGTGTCGCTACCGCTTCACCTTGCTCGACGTGGGTGCGCGCTTATCCTGCGCCGCAAAGCCGAAGGTTCTACTGGTACGTGGTTGTGGTCAGAGCAGTCATTTTTCGCGTCAGAGTCAGAGCAGAATCATGATGAAGACAACTCCTTGTTTGGCGTGCCAAAGTCGCGAAGTCGAGCGCCGGTGCTTGTTTCGTGCGCGAATCGACGCAACAAGAACTTGCTGCAACACGTTATCGTAGCAGTTTCCAACAAGGGATCGACCGATGACCGCGTAGTCGAATTGTATCCACCGATACTTACGCGGTCAAGGCTACCATGCGGCGTAGTCGTTGCGCTCGCGACGAAGCAAGCAGAGGCTCGGCTTCGGGTTCAACCTGGTGCAGACTGCGGCTGTTGCGAGCTTGATCCTAGTGCGAACGGGGTCTGGATGAGTTGCCGGATTGGCGAATTTCGCGGCCGGTGTTCCAAGAAGCTGGATCCTAGGGTTGTTCCCGACAAGCTCGCCGGGGGCCGCCGACGGGCAATTAATGATGACGAGTGGTGTTTTGAACTCGAGTTAGTGGCGACAGGAGACAGCACGATGCAGGTCGAGGTTGAGGTTTCGCGAACGTTTAATGGCCTGGGGCTTGAGATCTCACTGTCGGTTCCGCTCTGGGTTGTCAACAAGAGTGGACTTCCGTTGTCGTTCGCGCGACAACTGCCTCGAGGATGGAATCGAAGCATGTCGACCGGATCGCTGCAAGGAGAAGAAATCCGTCGCAGGGAGGAACAGCGACGAATAGTGATTGACGACGTGACTATCACGGCGCCAACCAACGTGTTGCTTGACGTGGGAGGCGCTCCACGAGTCAAAGATCGGGCGTACACCGATAGCGATCTATACTACATTTCAAAGCCTCTACCTCGCCCGCTTGATGCCTCTAGGAGATTGTTAACCGAGTTTTGTACTACGGGGTGTCTCACAATTTCGAACGGTGACATCGAGCGTTTTTTGCACGTCTATGTCGCTGTCGAATTGCGCAGTGACAAGGCACCTGACTGGCTCCTAGAGAGCGACTACTTTTCTCGGGCTACGGATATTGTCGACCACATTGCGATCGGTCGCAAGAGAGGCCCGTTGTCTTTCAAGAGCAACGATAGCGTGCTCAAATATGTTGTATGGCGAGCCGACCTTGCACCTGGTGGTGGTGTCGCAGAGTTGGGCACCGACGATGGCGATTCTTATCTGCTGTTTTTTACGAAAGAGGACACGACCACGAGGAGCTCCGAATTAAGCCAAAGTGGAGCATCAGATTCGATTTCGCTGGACAATGAGAGGAAGACTGAAGCCGCCGCTCGTGAATGGGCCGCGTCGTGGCCCGGGCGTGACTGGTTCGCTCGGGAGTCGGGAACAACTATGGTGTGCTCGAATAGCCTCTATGTTGGCAATGGGGACTCGTGGTCACCGCGTTTGGCTGTCGGCGCGTCTTCGTTCGTGGTGTCGATAGCCGACGAACCCCAGTTGATCGAACTCGACATACGACCCTCACCCCTGTTCGGTCGTTTCGCAAACTACGCGCGCATAGTTACCGTCGGTCCGCGGTTTGGCATTCGAAACATAGATCCGCAAGCTGTGCTTGTTGTTCGGCAAACCGGCAAGCAGGGCTCGTTGAGCCTCGAGCCGCGAATGCCAGAAAGTATATCGTGGCACTGGCCCGATCGAAAATGTCGCAAGCAGCTTCAGTTCGGCGTTTTGATAAACCAAACAGCGTTTTGGGCCGAAGGTTCTGTCGCCGTAGATGCAGCCGGTGGCCATGCGCTCTGGTTAAACAAGGATAAGGTACTGCGAGTCGAGATTTCGTTGAATAACGCTGTCAGTGCTCCTCCACATGAGACCGTAACTATTTTCGTCCGAGTCGAAACCAAGGACGGTGGACTGTTCGCGGCGAAGAACGCGCATCCCTCCGAAGCAGTATCGCTTTGGCAGGGTGATCGCGTTTTGATGGTCGTCCCACCCGGCGAGACCAAGATAATAGGGTGGATATATGGAGCTGGAAAGCAGCGAAGCTCTGTGTTGGGTCTCGAAGTTGTCGGTCACGAACGGACGTTGATTGACATGAACGATATCTTGTGTGAAACACGAGTATCGCCAACGATGCTAGCGAAAGTGCGCATCGACGATGGTACGCGCGTTGTCGAGTTTGTTCAGCCCGGAGCCGAACGCAACACCATGACAGCAGCCACAAGTGCTGCTCCCCGCCGCAGGCTGTCGTTCATGTTGGAAGTACCAGGAGTCGGCCTCAGCATTGTAGGCCAGGACCTCGACGGCGAGCGTCGCGAACTTTCGTACGGACGAATAATGCGCACCCGCTTGCTCATGGAGTCGCGCCCAGAAGCGGACGAGTTGCACGTGTCTATTGGGTCGCTTCAACTTGATAACCATGTAATGAATGCGCTTTGGCCCACATTTCTCACTAGCTCGAGTGTTGTTGGCATGGAGTCGTCTTCGTCTTCGACTCAAGAATTCGCATCTCTCGTCGCCGTGACTTCCAAGCACAGCGACGAGACGTCGACGCTGCGATACTTGGCAGTTCGGATACTTCCCGTGGAGTTTCGCGCCGACCTTTCGTCTCTGAACACGCTTGCCGCTGCAACGATCGGCCCGATTCGAAAGACGACGGGAATTCCCGTTGGAACTCAGCTCGAAAGATGCCTTTCTCCAGGCACGCACGATGCGCGCCCCCCAACTTACGACGAAGCTCGGAGTCTCGCTCTTCGCAGACGGGGCTACATCGAAGCGCTCGTGTTGCATCCGATGGAGGCGACGCTGTCGTTCGAACCAACGAGAGCAGCCGTCTTCGAGGAGGACGACAACGACGAGGAGGTCCTTGGCTCGATCCAGAACCTCGCAACAATCTCCAAGGCGACAGTGCGACTCAAGTCGTTTGCCGTCACGAATGTGATGGAGTCACCGGAGGAGCTCAGTCGCCGCATATGGCGGCATTACGGGTATCAGATCCTTTCGCAATGGCATCGTATCGTTGGTTCGCTCGCCAGCATTGGGAGCCCAATCAATCTTGTGGAAGATATTGGGTCGGGCGTGCGAGAGTTCTTCTACGCGCCATCCAGGGGCATCGTCAAGTCCCCGCAGGCTTTCACGACCGGTCTCTACACGGGTACCGCAAGTCTTGGAGCCGGCGTCGTCGGCGGTTTGTCGTCTTCAATCGCGGGCGTCGGTGGCGTACTTTCTCACAACGTCTCGATGTTGACGGGAGATAGCGAGTTCATCGCGTCGCGAGAAGCTCGACGGCGCCGATTTGCTGCCGATGGCGGCGGCGCAAGCGCCGGCATCGTCGAGGGCGTCGAAACGGTGGCGACCGGCCTGATGCAGGGCGTGGGTGGCTTGCTTACCAAGCCGGTTCAGGGAGCGCGCAGCGAAGGCCTGGCCGGGTTGGCGGCTGGCACGGCACAGGGAGTGACGGGGCTCGCTGTCAAACCCGTTGTTGGGATTCTCGACGGAGCCTCGGCCGTCTTGCTCGGGATTTCGCAGACAGTTGTGCCGGCGCGCATCAAACAGATCCGCCCAGCGCGTGCGTTAGACCGCGCGAAGGGATCCACGGTGTCGGTGATTCCTGGATGCCCGGTCGCCGCCGCCGCCACGGCGGCGAGCAACCCCGATTAATTAATTTTTGGGAACCCCCCCCTTCTTTTCGCGGTGGCGTAAATTCGTGAATTCGTGCATGGTAGCAAGGAGCCGGTCGAGTGAAACAAGCCGGACACCGGAAGAAAGAATACAAACACAGCGCAGGCGGTCACCCGCGGGCGGGAAGAAAAAAAAAAGCGCAAAAGCAAAGAACAACAAATAGAGGCTCGGGGATCTCGAGACCTAGAAGAAGGAACGAGGGCCCTCGTAGCGCGCGGGGTCAAACGCCGAGAGATCGACCTTGGTCGCGGTGCCGGTGGCGATGAGGTCCGCCATGGCCTCGCCCGTCGCTGGTGAGAGGAGAATACCCCAGCAGCCGTGGCCCGTTGCAGCGAATGCGCCGTCAAGGCCGGGAATGGCGCCGATGAGGGGAACGCCGTCCGGGGCGGCGGGCAAATGGCACGCCTGTTTTCCGTTGACGCGCGCGCCTCTGAGCTCGGTGGAGACTTGATCTATCGTGGAGATGAGACGATCGCAGACCTCGTCGAGGACTTTGGTTTCCCCTGGGAGGTCCTCGACGATGGCGGCACGCTCGGGAAAGCCAGTGACGTAGACCTCGCCGTCGGGGCGCGGGTAAACCTCAGGATCGCCCCTGCGCGACAGAATCGAGCCGCGGTCAACAAGGTGTGTCTCATCTCATCTCACATGCCCTGAAAAAAGACGGCCTGCGAGAGGACGCGAGGCGACTGCAAGAGGACGGCGTGGTACTTGGTGCCAACGACGGGCGGCATCGCGTCGACGCCCCAGCCTTTGGTGTCGCACTGCGTCTCGGTCGGAGGTCGGCCGACGACGTGGGACCAGGGCCCGAGAGCCACCACCACGGCGTCGGCCTCGATGACCTCGCCGTCGTCCACAACGAGGCCCGTGACCTTATTGCCCTCGGTCCTTAAGCCCGTGGCGCGCGCTACGCGCGTCTTCGATCCTGCTAATTCCGTCGCGCCTCGCATCAACGCATCGCAGAACTTGCGCGGGTGGACCTGGGCGATTCCGCTCTCGTTCCCCATGTGCTGCGATCCGAGAGCGCCGAGGTCCACCCAATCGACGTTCTTCAGCTTGGCGTTCGACGGCCTCCCGCCGCTCGCGACAGAGACCGCCTCGCACGTCAGCCGACGGTAGTCGGTCGAGCCCGACTCGGCAAACGCCTTGAGCTCCTCGCCGAGCTCCGCGTGCAGCTCGAACGACCGGTGCGTGAGTTCTTGCGTCGGCGCCCCGTCGTTCCAGCTGCGCGCCAGGAACCCACCCGCGCGCCCCGAGGCGGCCGCGGCAACGCCGACGCGATCCACCACAACGCTGCTGATGCCGTGATTCTTCGCTAGGCAATACGCCGTCGAGCATCCCATCACGCCTCCCCCGGCGATGACGACCTTTGCTGGCGTCGTCTTCTTCACAACAACCGACACCATCAGAAGAAAGTGGAACGAGGTGCGCCGCCGCCGCCCCATAGAAGAAGGGTTTATTATTTAGGGACAACATAAAAAGGGTTTAGGGACAACAAAACACGTTCGGCGTTACGACGAACGAACGACGATATGGGTGGTGGTTGTTGTCGCCGCGTGAAGACGCCCTCGGTCGAAGAGCTTGAAGCGTTCTTGTTAAAGGTCAAGGAGGCCAGGCCTGAGCGCGTCTACGACCCGCCGCAGCTCAAGCTCGCATCGGTGCTCGGCGGGTATCCGTTGTGGTGCGATTGCTTCACGCACCGGTCACTACTTTGCGCGACGCCGCCGTGTTGCTGCGCCCAGCTAGTTCGGTGGACCGTGTGCGACCTGCAGGTCCATCGAATCAGCGAACCGGAGCGTTGGTTTCGGCGGCTGTTGGTCGCGCGGAGCCCCAATTGCCCCGAGGACCTCCGAGGCGTGTGGTGGATGCACGACAACAATACGAACGAGACGCTGCTGACTTTCCAGGACGCCGACTGGACGAGCCCGACGTTCGCGAGGAAGAAAGGCTATTTCAACTGGACACACGACCCGACCTGCGTGGGCGCGTGCATGGCGCATCCGTGGGTGCGGCGTTGCCAAGAGCCCATGTACTTTCGACTCTTCGGCGACGACAACCGGTGGGTGTACATCGAGGAGCGCCACTTCCAGGCGTGGGCCTACGTCGTCCAACCGGGCGACGACATTCGGCGACCCGACGGATCCCGGTTGAGTGCGATGAGCGGCGATCTCATCCGGCTCACCTATAACGAGGACCCCCTCGACCCCACTTCACCGCAGTTTTTCCAGTACCACGTCCGCCGCGTCGCCTATCTCGGCGACAACGACGACGAGCTCGTTCTAACGCCCGTCTATGACGAACTCAAGCGCCTCGCACTCGCGCCGAACCATGGTGGGAGAAAACCCGCGTCGTGCGGGTGCGCGTGCTTTGGTTCGGTCGATGAGCTCGCGGCGCAGTGGCGCCTTTTGAGCGACGAGCAGCTCGTGCCCTTTGCACCCACGCCATCGGTCCAGCGAATCCAGCCTTCAATCCAGCCTTCGGGGTCCCCGTCGTTGGTTTGTGTATCTCCTAAAGAGACGACGCCCTCTCCTTGTTGACGTCGTCGTTTTACAAGAGGTATCACGAGAGAGACCGTCCGTGGTGGCCAAGGACGCACACACACACACGGTGCTGCTGCTGCTGCTGGTGCTACTCTACTGCTTGTTGTTCTTAATCCGAATCTGCTGCTGGGGGCTCGAAGGCGCGCGCGGCTCGGATCGCCGCGTCGAGGTCATCATCTGCGCGCGGCGCCGTACCTTGGGCGAAACTCGGCTTGCCCCCCCCCCGGCCTCCGAGAGGCTCGAGGACAGCCTCGAGCCAGACGGGGGCGGCGCCCGCGAGGGGGTGGTCCGGCGGGCACGCGGCGAAGACGAGGGTCTTGTCTCGCGCGGCCGAGAAGGCGAGGAGGGCGAGGGACGGGTAGTCGGCGTGGAGTTTTGTCGCCATGGCGGCGGCAGCCTTGGCGTCGACGCCCGGGCCGAGGTCGAGGACGACGCGGTCGTCGTCGTCGGTTCCCGTTCGCGCCGCTGCCTCGACCGCCTCCGCGAGGCGGGCCTCGGCGTCGGCGACGAGGCGGGCGCGCTCTTTCTTCTGCGCGGCGGCGATCTTTTTGGTAAGGAGTTCGAGGCGCGCCCGGAGGAGGGGTTTGAGGGCGGCCGAGCAGAGGCTAGAATCGACTTTGGCGCGGAAAAGCTTTGCCCCCTCGGCGTCGGGGTTTTCTCGGGCCTCGAGGTCGTCCAACGCCGCCTGGAGCTCGCGGCCCTCTCGCTGGGCGGTCGCGGCGCGCGCCTTGGTGACGGCCTCTATGCGTCGAATGCCCTTGGCGACGGCGGTCTCCTCGACGATTACGAAGGCCTCGGCATCCGAGGTGTCGGAAACGTGCGTGCCGCCGCAGAGCTCGATCGAGAGCTCGAGCCACTTGTCGTCGCGTGGCGTCTCGAGGATCTCGTCGATCGTCGCGTCGGCACCGGCGGCGACCACGCGCACGGGGTCGGGATAGTCCTCTCCAAACACGGCGCGGAGCGAGGAAATTTGTCGGGCGTCCTCGAGCGGTACGAGCGACGTTTGGACGGGCTTGGCGGCCTGAATGAGGGCGTTGACCCTGTCTTCGACCTGGGTGAGCTGCGTCGGGTCGAGGCCCTTGGGATGCGAGAAGTCGAACCGCAGCTTCTCGTCGTCGCAGAGCGACCCGCGCTGGTCGACGCCGTCGCCGAGGACCGCGCGGAGCGCGTGGTTGAGCGCGTGCGTCATCGAGTGATTCGGCGCGATTTTCGAGCGCCGCTCGGCGTCGACGCGCGCCGAAACCAAGTCCCCGACGCGCACGGGCTCGTCGACGAGGAGGCAGGTGTGGAGCACGTAGCCCGCATACGCTTGGACGTCCTTGACGACAGCGACCGCGCCCTCTTCGGCGAGCTCGAGGACGCCCTCGTCGGCGACCTGGCCGCCCCCCTCGGCGTAAAAGGGGGACCGGTCGAGGACGATGCCGACCACGCCCGTACTTTCCTCGCACCGCGCGGGCATGTTCTCGGCGTCGAGCTGGAACACGGCGACGACGCGCGCCGCCACCACGGACTCGGTCGTCGTCGTCGTCGTCGCGTCGTGGACGAGCGATTCTGTCGCCGGGACTCCGTCGGCCGCGAGGGCCGCCGTGTCGGCCGCCCCCAGCACGATGCGCGCGGCCCCCAGGCTTTCGATGCGCTTCGCCTCGCGCGCCGCGCGCGACCGCGCGATCTGATCGCGCATCTCGCGCTCGAAACCGGCCGCGTCCACCTCGAAGCCCCGCTCGGCCGCCATGAGCGTCGTCAGGTCCAAGGGAAAACCCAGCGAATCGTAGAGGAAAAAGGCCGCCGCTCCAGAGAGCTTCATCCCGCCGCCGCCGCCGCCGCCGCCGCCGGATACTAAGGCGGCGAGCTCGTCGTCGAGGTACTTGACCCCGCGCTCGAGGGTCTTCGCGAAGGACGCCTCCTCGTCGGCGACGACCGAGACGACGTCGTCGAGCCGCGACCGAAGTTCGGGGTACGCGTCGCCGAGGTGCGACGCGGCGAGCGCGGGCATCAGGCGCGACAAAAACCCGTCGCGCGCCCCAAGGACCTCCCGCCCGTACCGCACGGCGCGCCGCAACACGCGCCGCAGCACGTAGCCGCGCCCGTCGTTCGACGGACGAGCGCCGTCGGCGAGCGCGACGCCCAGGCACCGCGCGTGGTCGGCGACCGCGCGGTAGGCCGTGTCGCGCGTCGCGTCGGACCCCACGCGGCCTCCGTACGCCTCGCACCCCGCCTCGACACGAATCGCCTCGAACAACTCCGAAAACGCGTCCGTGTCGTAGTTGGACAGCTTGTTCTGCAAGATGGCGCTCAGCCTCTCCAAGCCCATGCCCGTGTCGACGTGCTTCGACGGCAACGGCGCGAGCCGCCCCGACTCGGCGCGGTCGAACTGCATGAACACGATATTCCATATCTCCAACACCTCGGGGTCGTCGGCGTTGACGAGCTCGGCGACGTTCCCGCGCCCCCCGCGCGCGTCGTAGTGAACCTCGCTGCACGGTCCGCACGGACCGCTCTCGCCCATCTCCCAAAAGTTGTCCTTCTTCGACCCCGGCAGCACCCGCTCTTCGGGCAGAAACCGCAGCCACAGCGCCTTCGCCTCGAGGTCCGCCTCGAGGTCCTCGGCCTCGTCCCCCCCAAAATACGTCGCGTACAGCCGATCGGGATCCAGCCCGTACACCTCGGTCAGCAGCTCCCACGCCATCGCGATCGCCTCCTCCTTGAAGTAATCCCCAAAGCTCCAGCTCCCAAGCATCTCGAAAAAAGTGTGGTGGTACGTGTCGAAACCGACGTCCTCGAGGTCGTTGTGTTTCCCGCCAGCGCGGATGCACTTTTGCGCGTTGCACGCCCGCGACAGCTTGCTCAGCGGCGAGTCGGGCGCCGCGACCCCCAAAAATATCGGTTTGAACTGATTCATTCCCGCGTTGGCAAACAACAACGTCGGGTCGTTCACGGGAACCACCGGCGACGACTCGACCACATCGTGTTGCTTCGACACAAAGTACTCGATAAACGCGGCACGCACGCGCGGCACGGTCCATTCCTCATTCTTCGTCCTCGGCGTCGTCTCGCCTTCCAAGCTCGACGCCTCGGTCGTCGTCGCCGCCGCCAGTGAGGCCCACCGACTCCCTGCTGCCCGCGACACGATGACCCGCTGCGGCGCGTACAGCGCGCTCCCCCCCCGCAGGACGAAAAGCAACCCCAGACGACGTCGACACATACTGAGGTGGTGGGGTGGGTTTCTTTCGGTCACGCGTTCGAAAAACAAAAAACCCTTCTTGGATGACCGTGTCAACACGCCAACGGCTCACCACCGCGCTCCACGCCTGCGGCCTCGGCTGGTGCCCCGGCGATGACCTCCTCGCCGTCGCCACCTACGAGTACGACGAACCAACGAGGCGAGGCGAGGCGCTGCTCTACCGCATGTCGGCTGCGGAAGGCCTCCTGCGACAGGGAAGAAGCAAGATTTTGGCTTTGGCGTGCCCCGGTGGTCACCGTACTGGAACCCACAGGACTACAAACCCGTGCCCCGTAAGCCGATCTCCGCGACGTACGGCGCCTTTTCGATTCCGGGGAACGGGTTGACGACCTTGTCTCCGGAGATGCAGCTTCGCGAGAATATACAAAACACCCGCGAAATGAAAGGCTGGGCGGTGGTCGACCATACTTGGGAGCTCGTCGGCGAGCGGCCGCACTGGGCCAACGACCTGGATTTTATTGGTGTCTCGCCTACCCGAGTCGACTTCCAGCGATCCCCCGCGTTGTCGGAAGACAAAAAGCGAGATTATGGCTATGGAGTGCCCAAATGGTCACCGTACTACTACCCGAAAAACCGAGGCGACGTGATGTAGCACACGTCGAGAATGCAAGACAAGACCATCCTGCGCGTGAAATTATTGAGGCATTCAAGGGGTCGCGTGCGCCAAGCAACTTCATTGCCGATTACGGCCCCTCCTGACAAACACTGCATCGTTCAGCACATTTCATTCTGTAGAGCCCCAAGCCGCGCTCAGAACCCAGATCTTTTTAACAAGCAATGAGGACGACCACGAGTCGAGAACCTCGAATATTGTAGAATATAGGTGCCATGAGTGCCAGTTTCCGTTTGTGCTATACAACAGCTAGACGAGTCATCAGGCGGATTTTCGCGATGAGGACGCTCGGGAACGCGGCGGCAATGGAGACGGGGAAACTTGGAGTTAGAACAAGAGTCCCGAGGGCCGCCGAGATGATCGTGAGGACGAGCCCATTGCGGGGGAAATCCTCGTCGAATGGGTATGTAGGTAAGGGGTCTAGGTTCGCTACCACCGTGGTCGTTGACATCTGGCCATTGCGCCGCATTATAGTTGGGGCAGGTTAAGTGGCGAGGCCGATGCCATTCCCTCGAAGACCTTATGACCACGAGCTACAAACTATTTGTTCAAGGCGCGGGCGAAACCGCGATAATCCATTCTCGTTACGCAAGGGAGGTCATTCGTATAGCCTAGGTGTTCGTCGCATTCACCATCGCGGGCAAAGACGCACGAGTCATCACATCTTACTGACGACGACGGCCCACAATCCGTTCTTTCGGTTATGGCCTGCAGTAAGGAGAGCATCGCCGTCGATTATGACGAATTCCCTCAAATCGCCGCGCATTATAAGACGCCGTCGCAAACGCGTCGTTGGCTAATTACTCGCAGAATCGCAAGATTACGAACCCGGCTCCGGGGAGTAAGTCCTCGACATGATGCTCAGTTCGCAAAAAGTGTCGCCTGCGGCAAAAAAAAACCCACGATTCCGCTAGCTTCGCGGCGCTCGCGCCTCCATACTGCGATTTAGTCGCCAACACGAGCCTGTAGGCCCGCCGCAGATGCCCCCATCAACAGTGCGCGGTGAGAATGAAAGCCCCTTTCGATGAAGATGAGTTCGCGGATCAACCTCACGCGTCGTCCTTCATGCTATTTTTCAAAGGAGCGATCGAAAACACCCTGGCAACAACAAGATGAAAAAATGATAGTGTTGACGAGCCGAAGGTTTATTAGACCCGAGCGACGCGGACCTCGGCACGGGATTTTATTTTGTTGCAAGCCCACTCCAGCATATAGAGCACCACCTAAGCTAACAAGGCCCGATGGTGTTAAGTAAGGCTCGCCACGCCCAACCCAAGGCCGCGGGAAACCCACCGTCGCGTTACTTCAAGCGAGTCGGTACATATCTCAGTCCTTGCTGCCACGCACAACACCCAGCTTGAGCCATGACCACGAAACTGCAACCGGCGGGTAATAGCTAGCCCGTAACGCTGAACCAAGGCCAGGTGATCTCTCAGCGCTCACAAGAATTTAGAATCATGCGCAGGGGGAAATGGCCTCATATATCTACCTGCGCTGAAGACCAAGGATGTAGCGGAGGTTGTGGGCCTCGCGGTCCAAGACGCGAATGCCGAGGTCGTTCTGCACCGGGATCGGGCTGCGGCGGCCGTCCCAGCGCGTGACCCAAGCACAATGATAGACACGGAGGGAGGGGGGGATCGTGGAGAGCGCGGCGGCGAGCTGGAGGGTGAGGCCCGGGCTGCCGCCCAAGTAGCGGGCGTCCGGCGAGTGCGTGGCCAGGAGCGTGTCGGCGAGGTCTCGCGGTGATGCGACAACGGTTACCTCGGCGTCCAAGACTCTGCGAATGTCCAAGCCCGTTTTTTCGACGGCGTGGCCCACGGGGCCGTCGCCGCGCACGACGACGACGATTCGGTCGAGCTTACCACGATCGCGCGCGGTCCTGAGGAGGTGTATAGAGTCGGGTCGCCAGCGCAGGACGTCGGCATCGAGGTTCTGCGCGTAGAGCTCGAGCACGGTGTCGTCGATGGTCGCGAGCGAGATGCCTTCTCGTTGCCAGGAGGCCGCGCAACGCGCGCTCAGCACGGCCTCCCAGTTCTCGACAACCTCGCCGGCTGTGAGCGGTCTCGTGCCCGGGCGAACACCAACCAGCGGGCCGTCCGTGGGCGCCCAGCCGCCGCTGGCCCACCTTTGACCCGATGGCTCTTCGCGAGCTCGCAACGCGCGAGCACCGACTTCGTCTTCCTCGAACAGCATGCGAAGAATCATGACGGCCTCTGCTGGTCGACACACGCGGAGCTCGGAGAGGATCCTGTCAAACTTGTGGTGCAGGTCGAAGGTCCGCCACCGGTGGTTGGGAAGCACTTCCAGCTGCTGCCACGGGCCTTGCGGGATCAACGCCTGAAGGCCACGCAACGTCATTTCGCCCTCGAACTCCAAGGTGTCCGCGACGACGTCGAGGTCCACGAACACAGTCTGGGCACGTAGAGCGCTGCATCGGGGGCTCCAAGGTGCGGCCACGAAGCCGACGGCCACCAACGGCAAGAGCATGAACGACAACAACGTCATCGTGCGATCTTGAGGGTTTGCATTATGACGTGGGCGGGGGGTCACGCTGTGCGATCGTCCAGGCTCAGGTGCATCTCCTGGAGCTGTCGTCGGAGGGAGCGGCACTCGCGGTCCCAGGACGTCTCAGGTGGGTGGTCCAACGACGGTATTAAAGGGTGCGCCGTCGTTTTCCGGTCGTCGAAGCGACCCCTTGCGTGTCCCCGATCGAGGAGGAGGAGGAGGTCGGTCGGCGTGTCGCGAGCGAGGATCGTTCGGACGCGGTCGGCCAGCATGGCCGGGCGAGTCGCCGGCGAGGGGACGAACGTCGAAAAGCTCGAGACGCGTGCCGTGCGCGTTTTGTCGCTCAGTCGCTCCCCGGCAAACAGCAGGTCGTCGACGCGGTCCGCGACGACTCGACTAATGGTTGGGTCCCGGCACTCAAGCGCAGACGCTACGTCGTCGAGCTTTCGCACGTGCGCGTCCACATCCTCGACGAAGGCAGCCGCTTCGTTTCTGCGCATCTCAGCTCTGATAACGCCCCTGCAAACAGCTAATTCCTCGTCGATGAGCGCGTGCAGCGCCGCCGCTTCGCGATCCACCGACCGCAATGCCTCATCCTGCGCCTGCGAAGCCGCACTCGCGACCGCGACCAGCTCGACGCGCTCGCTCAAAAGCCTGGCGCGGCTATAGTGCACACGGCCCAGCGCGTCCGCCATCTCATTTCCAACGACGGACGGGTTTAACGCTCGCTTTTTCATAACCCTCATCAACCAAAACCCTCAAGCCCCCAACACGCAGTCGACCTTTAAAATTTAATAAAAACCCTCAGCACCCCCACTTAACCTTCGCCCCCGCCTTCCAGGCATCCCTCACGGCTCCACAAAATTCCTCAAACCTCTGAACGCCCGTGCTCCTGGAAGCACCCCCCCTCCTCTTTGCAGTCGGCTTTTCTCACAGTGATATTCTATCCGGCGTTAATATTATTGGGTGGAATGTCTTGCTTTATACCTCTCGGAGATTGGTACACCTCCCTCCCTCCCTCCCTCCCTCCCTCCCTCCCTCCCCCCTGTCGTCATAAGAGCGCTGCTGCACACGGACTATGAACGTCGGATTCCGTGGTTCTTGGCGGCGTTGACAAAGGCGGCGACGTTGGCTTCCGGCGTTTGCTGGAGAACGCCGTGGCCGAGGTTGAGGATGTGGCGGTTACCAGGGCCGCCGGCTTGTGCGATGCAGCGCTCGACGGCCGCATCGACGGCGTCGGGTGACGCGAGCAGCAAGGAGGGGTCGACGTTACCCTGAATAGGCGTCCCCTCTCCGAGGACTGTTCTTGCCGTCGCGAGATCGACGGCCCAGTCAATCGAAAGCGCCGAGAAGGCGTCGGGGGCCACCATCTCGCGCTGAAGCTCGAGGTAAGAGGAACCGCCGTTGGCAAAGAAGATGAGGGGAACGTCGGGGTGTCTATCGTTGACGTAGCGCGCGACTCTCTGCGCATACGGCTTAGCGAACTCGGAGAAGTCGGCGGGACTGAGGTGGTGAGCCCAGGATTCAAAGAGCTGGACCATCTGGGCGCCATTTTCGATCTGGTGGCACGCGTACCGCGCGACGGCGTCGCTCGTAGCGGCGAGCAAGTCGTGCGCGAGCGTAGGGTTGGAATGCATCATGCCCTTGATTTCGAGCGCGTGGCGCGAGGCACCACCCTCGACGGCGTAGGCCGCGAGGGTCCAGGGCGCGCCAACGAAGCCCACGAGCGTCGTCTTGCCCTCGGTCTCCTGGCGCAGCGCCCTGAGCGTCTCGCCGACGAACGGGAGTTGGTCGGAAGGCGCGAAACGGTCGACGGCGAGCTCGTACTCGGCGACGCGGCTCTCGCTACGCAACGTGTCGCAAATAGCCGGACCCTTGCCGGGGACGACGTCGAACTCGACCCCGAGCGCGGGCAAGATTGTGAGAATGTCTGAGAACATGATTACGCCGTCGACGCCAAACGCGCGCCAGCACTGGAGCGACAGCTCGGTCGCGATCTCGGGCGTCTCGCTACGCATGCGGAACGGGTACTTTTCCGAATATGCCCGGAACGCCTTCATGTACCGGCCCGCCTGACGCATCAGCCACACGGGCGTGCGCGCGGTCACGTCGCCACGAGCGGCGCGCAGCAGCAAATCGCTTTCGTCCGTTGCCGCCGCCGGAGCCACCGTCGCGGTCCCCTCCACCAGAGCGCCCTGCAGCGGCCGCATCGACGAGGGCCGCGGGACAGGCTGGTACGCTCGGACACCGCAGCAGACAACAACGATGAGGAATCCCATACTCATGGCTCACTTCAAGCACCCTTCCCAAAACCCTCACTCGATTGTACGTGTAGTACGGGTTATGCTCAGATCTTCTGGTGAACCTGCTCCAAACGGACATATATAACGGACATAGTTTCTACTACGTACACAGAATTTCGGTATGTTTTGCTCCTTTCGCGATTTTATTTTTTGAGGTGGATCGCCACCTCAGCCAGAAAATCTGTGTACATGGTGATGATTTGGGTGGCCATCGCGACGGCCGGCGCCTTTAGCGTGGTCGAGCCGCCTCTGCGCCAGCCCCATCTGCGACACAAGCCGCTCGCCGCGAGAGTCACCGACGTCGACTTCCCGTTACGCAAGGTCGGCGTCTTCGCGCTGTGGGCCGGCCTCATTTCCTATGTCGCTGTGGGCGCGCCCGGCAAGGACGCCGCGAGCCAGGCACTCGACTCGGAGCTCCTCAATAAGTTCATCGCAAACCCTTTCGATCCATCCGTATCACAGCTCTTTGTTGTCGAATTTAACTATATGGGTCTATGGCCGGCGATCTACGCGTCGCTATTGCTCCCCGACAGCAAGCGCCAAAATCTCCCTATCGCACCCTTCCTGATTGGGAGCGTCTTTTTTGGCATGTTTGCGATTTCGCCCTACATTGCGCTCCGAGACGACGACGTTGACAACGTCGAGCCCCAGACGGGCTTGATCGGGCGCTGGTTCGAGTCCAAGGCTAACGCGGCGCTCCTGACCGTGGGTGCCGTTGCGCTCGCGACTTATGGCGCGTCCGCTATTGCTGCCGACCCCACGGACGCCCTCGCCGCTTTCATAGTCCTTTTCCGCTCCTCGCTTTTCGTGCACGTCACTTCCCTCGACTTCTGCTCCTTGTGGCTTCTCTCCTTCGGTGTCATCCAAGCTGACCTTCGGGCTCGCCCCGGCGCTGACCCCCGCCTCGCCTACCTCTCATTCATCCCCGTCTACGGGCCCTTGGCCTACCTTCTTCTACGCCCACAGCTCCAAGAACCCTGATAACCACGATCCGCTTCGGATTTTACTGGTACATTTATGTGTGTTTAGGTCGACTTGTATCACTCCCCTTTCAATGACATGAAAGGGGGGAACCTGCCTGCCCCATGTTCGCGCGCCCGATCTTCCGCAATTCCCTGCCGTCGGTAGCCCCAATAAGCAATATTGGTGGTTGGTTGTCGCAGGGTGTCGTCGTTGTCGCGCGCTGTTGCGTTGCGCACTGCAGTCCCGCTAGACCGCTTACATCCTGGGACCTAGGGAGGCGTGATCCTGAGTGGTACGTCCTTCTGCCGAGAGCGACGTCAAAAGCGCCACACTTCCGGCGTGGCGGGTTTCTTCAGAGTTACTAGCGAAGTAGCTCTATACGTATGTCAAATCATGATTTCTCGCCTTCTTTATCCCTAATCCCACGACATGCTCTCTGCGTGGTGGGTCCGACCTATCTATCAAACAAGCACCATCTTGCTTCCGGTTGCTGTCTCTCTCCACAAACCCACGTACCCCAAAAGTTGGAACCTCTTGGTTCTTGGTGAGACCGTCAGTCCTACTTACCCTCGCTCTAACGCCTCACCCATGGCGTCCAGCGTGAATTATGTCGAAGCTTTGATCGACGGGGATCGACCGTCGCAGCGCGGCGGGCACTCGGCCGTGACAGCCGACAACCAGATCGTGATTTTCGGGGGGTCGAGCTACTTGGAAAACGGGCGGTTTGCCTACATGAACGACACGTACGTTCTGGACGCCAAGAGCCGCGCCTGGCACAAGGTACCCTGCAGCGGCGAGCACCCCAGCGCGCGATACGGGCACTCGGTTGAACTCGTTGGATCTCGAATGTTCGTGTTTGGCGGTCGCGGTCCGTCGGGCGTGTTGCGCGACACGTTCTTCCTCGATCTCGTCGAGTGGACTTGGGTCCCCGTCAGCGTGACGTCGGCGAGCCCGGCGCCGCGCTTCTTCCACGCCTCGCTGCTTGTGGGGAGGAAAATTGTCGTCCACGGCGGCTGGGACGGCCGCACCACCTGCCTCGGAGACCTTTGGGTCTTCAATACCGACTCGTTCACGTGGCTCCAGCCTCGCACCGTCGGCCTCGCGCCCTCGCCGCGCTACGGCCACACCCTCGAACTCCTTAATGACGGTCGTATCTTGTGCTTCGGCGGTGCCTCGGTCACGACCAAGGACCCTGTCCCCCAGTACTACAACGACCTCAGATCCCTCGACACGGAGACCATGGTCTGGACCAAGCCGCCGGTCGGCGGTGACCTCGCGCCCTCGGGACGCTACGGAATGCGATCAGCGCAGCTCGAGGAAGGCGTCGTCTTCTACGGCGGCTGGGGCGTTGGCGGAATTCAAAACGCCCACTGCAAGCGGAAGAATGCCGGCTCTGTCCATCTCCTGCGAGTCGGAACCGACCACGATCCGCAAATGTCCTGGCTCCGACCCACCCTCCCGGCAGCTCCGCCCGCGCACAAATACGGGCACACTATGACGGTCATCGGCGCTACCTTATACATATTCGGAGGCTGGAACGGCAAGCAGGCATGCAACGACCTCATCGAGCTCTCTCTCACCCACTGACGTAGCATAATAGGAGCGTGGGCGGCGGCCGACAGTATCTATACTTATGACAATGTCACACGGCTGTCCTTGTTGTTATTATTGTGAGTGCGTTGTCTTTTCTTGTCGTCTGAGCCTGTGTGGACAGGCTAGATTCTTCTTCTGGGAGAAGCGCGGACGGCTCGCGCGCTACACATTATAGAGAACAGGGGTGCCTGCGCGACGACGGGTCGGACTTGTCGTCACTAGCTTCGAGGGCAGCGGCGGCGGTCTAGGCTTGCGGGATGGCACTTTCAAAGACGCAAGGCTGCAAACCGCGATTGAACCAGAGGCGCGCGACGTCCAGGCGCGAATAATGGCCGCGGGGGTCTGCGGCAGACTTAGCAATGGAAATCCTGCCAAAGTCGGCATCGGCACTGAGTATGAATGCCCTCGTCCGTCAGTTCCCGGGAACGGGTCTGCGAGCGGCCTGCCGTCGGGCCCGAAGATGCGCGAGAAACCGCCGCCTGATGTGATGAGGTTTTTTTGTCGGGGGTGTCGCAGAGGACTTCCAGCATCTCGTCAGAGAAGAGCGCATTCGACGCGAGTACGAAACGCTGTCCCTCAGCGGCGTAAACATGGTTCACGGCTGTGTTGATTTCGGGGCCGAGGGCGTAGGCCATGCCTCGATAGAGCGAAAACGAGGGCCACGACGTGATGTGGATCTGCTCGTTCATCATCGAGTACATCGCCTTCTTCGTGAGCGGCTGGAGATGCAATTCAACATGCCGACGCGTCCTAAGCCGTCGACCACATCGACCCGGATGTCGTTGCCGGACCCCTCGCCGAATACGGGCACGCTCGACGCTCGTCGGTTTGAGCTTGCGACTGGTCGCGACGATCGCACCCGACGCGTCTACAAGCATCTGATAACGATCCAGCCGCCTTCTCGCATTAGCCTAGAACGATTGCGAGCTTGAGGCGCGCGCATGCGTCCTGGACGCGCTTCACCTGCGCGCTCCCGAGCACCAGCGAGTTGGCGTGGTACTGCGGGACGACGAACCGCATCCCGTATGCTGAGCTCCCGAGCCAGATCCACCAAGGTTATGCCGGAACGAACACCTCGGGAAACAAATTCCAGCAACTGGACCCCTTGCGTCGCCGCTGACTCCACCAGCGTGATGACAGTAGTACCATAGCGTTCGTGGCTAGGCTTCTAGGAAAGTGACGAAATCTTCTCCACTCTCCTTGCGTCTGTAGTGTATCCAAAAGTATTCTGGGAATGATTCTTCTGCAGCCTAAAAATCGCGTACACAAAGATTCTAGGTATCTTCTAGGAATGCTCGATCACTAGCCGATCGATCGCCGTGGTCCGTTGGTCGCTGTCCGAAGACGTCTTCGCGGTCGCTCAAAAAACATCAGCGAAGAGAGAGCGCGGCAGAGTGCGACGGCGCACGCATACGCACGCGGCGCGTGTCGGAAGATGGAATTGGGGGGGGAAGCTCCTCGGCGAGGAAAAACGCTTGCTTCGAAAGTAGTGCCAACCAGGACTCGAGTCTTGCGATATTGTCGAGTCGTTGTCATCGTCGTCGTCGTCGTCGTCCTTGTTGTTTAGACCGCCTTGATTCCAAGGAGTTTGGTGAACTGCTCAAAAAGGAGGAGCTGGAGGGTGGTCGTCGGAGCGATTCGGGCCCACATAGGGATAAAGCCCTTCCAGAGAGCGAGGGGGCCCTCGTTGTATGCAATCTTGAAGAAGGTGTCGAAGATGGTCTTGTAGATTTTGGGCTTGTCGGCGGGCTGGTTCATGAGCCGCGTGCGGCAGATGTCGAAGGGGGCGACCGTGCAGGTCATGAAGAAGCCCGCGACGAAGGAGGCGGCGCCCTGGAGCGCGACGCCCTCCTTGAGGCCGACGTACTTCTTAATCGCGTTCTTGGACGTGTCGTAGCAAGCCATCTTGGTACCGTTATTGACAATGGCGCGGAGGATGTTTGCGTCGATGCCGCGGTAAAAGCCGAGAATGCCCGAGTTCTTGTAGATCTCGGTGGTGGTTTGGACGAGGCCGACGCCGGCGCCCTCGGCAGCCATCATCTTCGTCTTGAGGATGTCGAAGGGGTTGCCGACGATCGAGCCCAAGCCGCCCGAGGCGCCGCCGGCAAGGAACTTCATGATAAATGGCGAGTCCGGCTTGTCGGCGCCAAAGGCGACCTTGAGCGGCTTGTAGAGGCCGAGTCGGAACGACGTGTACGACGCCTCGCGCATCCACGCTGCCTGCGAGACCGTGTCGCGGAGGCTCACCACCAGAGGCTTACCGGGATGCCCTTCCAAAAGGCCCCAATGCCCTCCTCTCTCCCGACGGTCGATATCGTCCCGATCAAGCCGAGCTCGCTGTAGTTTCTGGCCCCCTTGGTCCCCGACACTTGCATGCGCGTCTTGACGGTGTCGATCGGGTGGATGAAAGTCACCGTGATCACCGCGGCACCGCCCGCAGCGCCCAAGTTGGCGAGGACTCCAACCTGCGGACGAGATCAAGATTTTCACGACCACCAACGAGAGCGCACCATCTTTCGAAGGTTTTTCGAGGAACAGCTGGTCACACCCCCGACTCGCTCTCCCCACAAGGTCGCAACAACTAAGTCCCTAAACCCCCGACAGACGATGGAAGCCGACGAGGCGAGCGAGGCGTCCCGTCCCGTAAGCGAGCCTCCGCCACGGCGAGGGTGGAAGCTCAAGGGTCGCGGGCACCGCGGGACGCGAAGCGAGGAGTCGGAAGTGAGCCGCGGTCCGTTCGAGTCTGTCGAAGAGGAGCAGAGCGGACCTCTCAAGTCGGTCGAGGGCTGGATCGTTTTTGTCACAAACGTTCACGAGGAGGCCCAGGAGGACGACATCCTCGACAAGTTCGGCGAGTTCGGCCAAGTCAAAAACATCCACGTCAACCTCGACCGTCGCACCGGCTTTGTCAAAGGCTACGCGCTGATAGAGTACGCCGAGCGCTCGGAAGCCGAGGCGGCCATTGTGAGACGACGATGCTTGGCGGCTGCTGACATCCTCGCAGGACGAGATGCGCGGCCAGGACTTGTTCGGCCAGCCCGTCGCCGTCGACTGGGCCTTCCGAAAGAGTCCGTCCTTTGTTTTTTTCGCGTAGCTGTTTGGTTATGTGATCCTCGACGCAGGCGGTCCGAGTGATAAGCGTCGTCGTCGTCTTTCTTAGAGGACTGACTAGCGCCTTTTACTACTTCGACGACGATAGTTTTGCTCATATATAGCGCCGCGCCGCGCCGCGCCTCGCCTAGCCTAGCCTACTACGATAGATATAGTCAACAACACCACAAACCGCGCGTCAGAGCCCAGCTCGGGCAAGTTCGAGGCATCCACCGGCGCGGCGGTTCATCGTGGTAAACCGCGCCTGGATCTCGTCGAGGAGGGACTCTTGGAGATCGCCGTCGCCCGCACCCGCTCGCTTGTCGTGGAGGTCGTCGATACACCGCAGCTCGGGCGGGGCCTCGAAGAGCGCCGCGAGTCTGGGGGGGGCGTGTAGTTAGTGTTGAAAAAGACGAAAAGTACTCACTTGGAGTCGGCGCCGCTCCACGCTTCCCGCGATTCGAGCCGCTTCGCCTGCGGAAGGAAGGCAGGAATGAGGTCTCGAGCGACGACGGCTTCGACTTACGAGCGCGATCGAGGCAGTGGCGTGACGTCGCCACCTTTCGTCGTCGCAGTAGACGCGGGAAACGTCCCTCGCAAAGGCCCGGGCGGACTCGCGCGAGAGGATGTCCTTTGGAGTCCCCGTGTAATTGCGGGTCGGCGGCCGCCCGACGAGCGTCCACGGAGCGTCGTTGCGCTCGGCGTCGTCGCGGACATCCTTCGGAAGACCGCGCGTGCCGTCGTAGCTCGTCGCGACGGGAAGACCGTGCTCGAGGGCGAGCCAGACCTTGGTCGAGATGCCCGAGGCGACGATGGCGGGCGCGACGAAGAGCTTTGCCTTGCGGAGGATCGGGCTGATGCTGTCGACGCGGCCGAGCGCGGCGACGCCCGGCGCCTCCCACTTGCCAAAGCGTTTTGCCGTCGTCCTCTTGGCCGCGGGGTCGCAGAGGAGGTCGACGAGCGAGACCTTGCGCTGCTCGCGAGCTTCGGTGCAGGCCTTTTTGGCCTCTTCGGCCCAGGCGGCCGTCCCGACGAGGACGAGGCGAGCTCGGCGCAGCTCCGGGCAGCCGCCGTCCTCGTCGGGGAGCGCGGCGACGGCGGGGAGCGCCGCGCGCACGAGCCAGCGCACGGCCGCGCGATTCGAGAAGGTGCCGCCGCCCACGAAGACGAGGTCCTTGCGCCGCGGGCCCGATCGCGCGTGCGCCTCCCAGCCCTGGTTGGTCGTGCCTCCGTCGACGCGCGCGACATACGGCAAGACGCCGATCTCCGGCGGGGTCGCGAGCTGCCGCCGTTTTCGTCGTCGCCAGTCGCTCGCGTTGTTGTTGGTGATCCAGTCCCTGCCGCCGAGAATACTTCTTCTTCGTTTTTCGTCGTTTTTGAGTCTCCGCCGCAGGCGCTGAAGTTCGGCGAAGGCGTCCTTGTCGTCGTCCGAAATGGCCAAGACGATGTCGACGGTCGGGTCCGAGTAGAACTCCATCTCTTGGTGTCTCACTTTGCGCCAGTAGTCGGGGTCGTCGCCGCGGCTCTTGCCGACGGCCAAGGCGCGCTCGTACTGCACGTCGTCCGACACCAGCGCGACCTTGATCTTGCGCTGACGGAGGCGCGAGAGCTTGGAAAGCACGGGAAGCGCGACGGCCGGTATGGGCTGGGCTTCGGTGCGGTAGAACCAGACGGTGACGAAGGCGATGTCGACGCGCTGGCGCGCGAGCTCGCGGGCCGTCATCGCTCGCATCGTCTCGTCGACCGCGAAGACGGCGAGGTTGTCGAACGAGCACCCCGGGACGCCGACGTCGACCGGGAGCGGGAGGAAAAACTCGCCCGGTTGTTGGAGCGTGCCATTTTCGACGACATTAAGAAATCTGCCCTGGTGGGAATTAGACGCGTCGCGGTGGACGAGCAAGACGCGGTGGCCCTGGTAACAGAGCCACGAGAGGAGCTGGCGGACGCGGACGTGGCCGCCCTCGAAGGGAGTCGGGAGCTTCTCGTAGACGACGAGGGCCGTGAGCGGGTCGCCGCGGGTGGCGACGCCGTCGGCGAGCTCGGCCTCAAAGGTGGGTCGGGCGTCGCTGCGCGCGCAGTCCGTGGTGCGCGGCCGCTTGGAATTTGCGGGTGTCCCGGGACACGCGACGCCGCGCTTTTGGCACCATTTTTTGACGACGCGACTCAGGTCGTCGATCGGGAGCAGCTGTATGCCCGGGAGCGCGGCGCACCTCGCGAGCGTCATGTCCGGGCCCAGGCGGTCCCAGACGTACTCGTAGCTCTGGAGGCCGAGGGGCTTGACGGGGGGTCTTTTTGGCCCCGAGAGCATGTCGAGGACGCGGTACGAATTCGGTCCGGGCATTCTGGTCGTCGCGTGCGGGGCGCTGTAGGCGTCGAGCGCGCAGCAGCACCGCGAGGACGTCGCCTCGCCCAGCGTCGAGGCGAGCGCGGCGGCCGCAGCGCGCGCGTTAAACAGCGTGCCGGGCGCGTTCTCGCACACCTCGGCGCGCTTGGCGAGAAGCTGATCTCTTAAAGCGGCGGCGGCGGCGGCGGCGCGAGTTTCGTCGGCGCCCCGCGAGGCGGGCGGACCGTCGGCGGCGAGGTGGAACGTCCAGCGCTTATCCCCCAAAACCACGGCGCGGCCGACGTGGGCGAGCATGGTGAGGAAGGCCCCCCCCCACGGCGAGAAGCCGGGAACGAGCGTCGCCGCGTCCAACCTCTCGATCCACGCGCGCGGAAAGACGAACGTGTCGTGGCCGAGATGAGGTTCGCCCGCCGACGCCAGAATCTCGGCGATGTCCGCAAAGTTCCGGGGGGCGATCTGGCGCCGCGTTATCGACCAAGCTGTTCCAAACGGAACCCGCTCGTCGAGGACGAGCTGGTAGAGCCGCAGGTAAAAGTGGTGGTGCACGAGGATGTCGGGGTTGGTTAGGACGACGAACTGCGCGCCCGAGTCGTTCGCATCCGCGCACGCGAGGAGGTCCCGCAGCGCCGGGAGGCGCATTCCGTTTTTTGTGTCGATCCCGTTCTCCGAGACGCAGGCGCGGCGCGTCGGCCACCGGCTCGCGAGATTGTCGAGGTCGGCGTCGCCCTCGCGCAACGCGGCCGCGATCTCCACGTCGACGCCGTACCATCGCGCGAGCTTCCAGGCTCGCACGAGCGACGCGTGCGCGATCTCGTCCTCGTCCACCGGTTTGTCGCCGACGGTCGTCGTGGGGTGCGGTCCCCTGCGCGAAAACGGGTTTACGACGTGGACGAACCGCGGGAAGAGCGCCGGGAAGCCGCCGCGCGCGAGACGGAGCTCGGGGTCCATCAAGTGCGCCGCCTCGGGCAGGCTCTCGACAAACGAGTTTCCTTCCTCTACTCTACTATCCCCCGCGCCTAACAGCCGGCGCCTCGGCGGATTTTGCTGTACCGCCGTCTTGATCCACGAGGGCCCCTCCTCCTCCTCCTCCTCTTCTTCAGGCGCGTTCTTCGTCGTTTCGGACTCTTTGTTGTTGTTGTTGTTGTTGTTGTTGTCCGAGGGCAAGCTGCGCAAAAAGTCGGCGTCGCGGCGCCGCGACTCGGCCGCGTCGAGGTGGGGCGGCTTGATCGCGTAGCCGTGCGCGACCAGCCAACCCCCAAACCCTTGGACGACCCGGCGGAGCGAGATGAAGACGTCGCAGGTCGGGACGCGGCGCTGGACCTCGTCGAGGACGACGCGTCGCGTCCACGCCATGGGTTTAGACGTTGACTCGTGGACGTGGCTCCGCGCGAAGCCGGACTTGGTGTCCCAGCACTCCCGGGGCGCCCCCCGGCCCGTCCGCTTATTCGACGACCCGACGCAGGACTCGGGCCGCCGCGACGACAACGCCTCGACGTCCGAGACGACGGCCGCCGGGTCGACGCGAGCCGCGAGCCGCGCCAAAAAGCTGTTTCCGGCGGTGGTGGTGGTCGCGCGGAGCGCGGCGCGCGCGAGCCTCTGGACCTCGGCCGTGCGATTCGCCATCATCACCTCGTAGGTCATGTCGTAGCAGACGTAGGGGGCCCAGTGCGCGTACTGCTGAAATCGCGGCGCGACGCCGTGCGACCTCTGCGTTCGCGTCTCGCCGATCGGCGCGTAGCACGCGCCAAACATGAGCATCGACGACAACACCACGTCGCGCACGTCGCGGTGGCTCGACAACACCACGTCCACGCGCAGCAGGAGCCGCGGGACGAAGATGTGGGTCTTCAGCACGCATACCCGGCCCTCGAGACACGCATCGAACTTCTCAGAATCGGCGTCCGCGTGCGCCGACCGCACCGCCCAGTCCCCGTCCGGCGGCTCGAGCCGCTGCGCGTCGCGCGCCGCCCCGACGGCCCGCTCCAAGATCTTCTTCACGGCGTTGTACTGCCACGTCGACCCGCTCCGCGACAAACCCGTCACCAAGACTCGCGTCCCGCGGAAGCTCGACGTCGATTCGACGCACCGCATCCCCGTCCCCCGCATCGCCGCGACCGCCGCCGCGTGCCGCTCGTCGGACGCCGATCGCATCGGCGCGTCGAATCGCGCGTACGACACCGATCGCCGGTGGCTCGCCCAGAAGTCCATCACGACCGCCACCGGACTCGACGGCGGGGCGAGCGTCGGCGGCCCGCCGGCGTCTCCAAGGTGAGAACCGCGCTTGTGCACCATCAACAGCATCACGCCGTTGATCGCGACCGCGACCACGATCAGCCCCCGCGTCACCGCCCATCCCCTCCGCGGCGCGGCCCCCTTGCGCCGCAGCATTCTATGCCCTATTGTGTCGCGCGCGATCCCATCTTTCCCGTTTTCGAAGAATAATACCCCTTACTAATTTTGCCCTTACCCTCCTCCCATGTTCTTCTTCTTTTCGGCCTTGTCATTATGGTTAGCGCCCGTCGTCGTCGTCGTCGCCGCCAAAGCAACACCACCACCACCACCACCACCGTGCTGCCCGCTGAGCTTCGCATCCGCGTCGATCGTGCGGATCGGGGTTCTCGTGCCGTCGCGGCCCGCGAGCGTCGACCGGCGCGACGCCGCCCGGCGGACCTGGTGTCGCACTGCGCTGTCGATCGGAAGCGTCGGCGTGAGGTTCGTCGTCGGCGAGGCAACGGTCGTCGAGGCCGAGGACATCGCGGTAGTGCCGGTCGTCGACGCCCCTGCCAACTGCTCGGCCAAGCTCGTGCTCGCGCTCGGCCTTTCGACGAGGCTCTGGCCGGACGCGACGCACGTCGCGAGAATTGACGACGACGCTTTCGTCTTCGTCGACCGCCTCGCAGCCGAGTTGGCGGCCGGCCACGCGATGACCCAGCCTCTGGGGACGAGGGCGCCCCCGCGCCGCGTCGCGCTCCAACCGACCTTCGTGTGGGGCTATTTCATGCGCCACGGCGAATACGGCGATTGGCCCTTCCCCGTCGGCTACGGCTTCGTCGCCACCGTCGACCTCGTCCACGCCGTCGTCGCGGCGCACGAGACGGTTCCCTTTGAATTTGGCGACACCTGCGACGGTATTGAAGACGCTCTTCTCCTTCCGGGGGGGTGCCTCAAGGACAGACGCGTCATCGACGACGTCTTCTTCGGCCTCGTCATTTTGCCCTACGCATACCAGCGCGTCCACGACAGAAGATTCCACGTACTCGTCGGCCTCGACCACAGGTCCGACCACACCCCGGCATACCCCGTATCAGATACCTCGATCGTCGTCGACCTCCACGGCCTCGACAAGGCCGCTCAAAACCTCGACGTTTCCACGTTTTTCGACGCGATGCACCGCCGCGACTACGACCGCCTCAACTCATTTTTCGGGTGCGCGCTCCCCCGCGTCGAGTGTGATTCCGCGGAAAAACTCCCCACGCCCTTCACCTACACCCTCCGCGTCGACGCCAGGAACTGGTACCTCCGCGTCCCGACGTGCGCCGCACTCCGGGTCGCGCTCCACGACGCCACATTCTGCAACCACCTCAACCTCGCGCCCGCCGACTGTCGGGTTGCCCAGGATGACCTCGCCCTCATGGCCCACCGCCTCCTCTTCTGCCCGCGCGACGACGACGCCGTTCTCTCTTCTTGATACTACCTACCTCATTCGTTCGTCGTCGTCGTCGTCGTCGTCGTCGTCGTGACGCCCTCCGGATAAACTAGTGGTGGTGGTGGTGGCCGCGATGTCGGCGGGATCGGCGCCGGCGGCGACGAGGTCGCGATCGATTTGCGCGCGTTGCGCGAGGAGAGCGGCGATGCGCGTTACTTTGTCGTCGTCGTGGTCGTCGTCTTGGCGCTGGGGAAGTTCGGCGGAGCGGAGGAGGTTCTCGGCGCAAGCGGCGCGCGGCTGGACGCCCCGGCGCGCGCAGATATCGAACGCCCTATCACGCGCCGCGGCGAGGGTTGCGGCTTCCGCGTATATCTCGTCGGCGTTTCCGGTGCCGAGGCTCGCCTCGAGGACCACGGGATTGTCGAGGGCGAGTCGGACGATTGCCAAACCACTTCCCCAGTTTGAGTCGGCCAAGTTAACCACGTCGTAGCCGCGGCCCCGGAGATCCCGCGGCGTCTTGGAACAGCCGTAAGCGGCGCCGCCCGTGTCGTGGAGCACGGCGACGCCCGTCGGCTTAAGCAACGGGAGCCACCCGAGAGCATCCTTGAGGGACTGGCCATGGGAATGGTCGGCGTCGATCAAAAGCAAGTCGATGTCCCGAAACATGCCGAGCGCCCCGTCTGTCGTCGAGACGACGATCTCGATTTCGGGGTAAAGCTGGTGGAGAGCGCTGTTTGGCGGCGAATCTAGGTAGTCCGGCGAGCCCCAAGGACCGCGCGCGACGTTGGCATCCACCAACACGGTTCTCGAGACGTCTCCGATCGCCGCGTCGCGTTGCGCTTGGCGGATCAGACCGGGCGCGAACCCGCCTCCCGAGCCGAGAACGACGGCCAGGGTCGCGCGCTGCGCGTAACACAGCGCGTAGTAGACGAGGCCTGTGCCGAGGAAGTTGGGCGCGGCGCCGTGCGAAAACGAAAAGCTCAGCCGCGAAAGTCGCGATGCGAGGTCGGGGTCGATAAACGACGACGACGACGACGACGTCTTTCGGAGATAGGCAGTCGAGGAAACGGTCGGAGTGAGCGCGATGCCCTCGGAGTCGAAGATGGTGAGTTCCAGGGCGCACCGTGTCTCGTTTTCGCACCGCCTAGCGTCGAGCGTCACGTCGAAATCAGCGTTGACTCGACGCGTGAGCCGCGCCTCGCCATCCCCGAGCTTTCGCGCGCGAGAGAGGTCTCGCTGCACGAACGACAACCAACAGTCGCCGTCGGCCAGCTGCGGGATATCGGCAACCTGGTGGCTCGCGACATCGTCTAGAGCGCGGCCGCACAGCACCTTGAACGCATAGAGCCCCCAGTGCGACCCCGCCGACAGCTGCGGCGCCACGGTGACCGTGGCGGACGAGTCGTCGACGATCGAGCCCGTGAGCGTCGCCTGGCGTGGGAACGTCTGGTCGACTACGAGGTCGTTGAGGAAAACACCGTCCTGATCGCGCATAGATCGCGCCGCCCGAAGGAGCTCGGCGGCATCCGTGGCCGCGTCGACGCGCTTCGTATTCGTGATGGCCGGCATAACGCGCCGCATCCATTCGTTCTCGACGAGGTCGACGACCAGCGTGATGCGAGGCTCGCGCATCAAATTCACGAGCGTGTGGCGCCGCATGGTGTCGAAATGGTGCAGGCGTCCTGGCGTCAGCGTGTAGACGCTGCCGCTTCTTTGAGCAAAGTCGTTTATCCACGCGACAATCCTGTCGCGTTCGACGGCGTACCCGCCGCCGACGACGTCGTACCACGGGGGGTCGCCGGGCGCTCTCTCGTAGTCCCACGACCCGGTCGGCCAGGCTTCGTGGCTCAAAAGCGGATTTTGAGTCCCAAAGTCCACCCCAAGCCGGTCGGCGAGGCTCAGGGGCGACGCGAACGGTGTCGCGAGCAAAAACGCCTCGTCCTCCTCGGCGAAGATAGGCACCTGAAACCGCCGGATTTCGGGCCGCACGTGCAAGTCCTCGTCGTTGTGGAGCCCATAGGCCGTCAAAGGCAGTCGACGCAAGAGGCGGAAAGACGCGACCTCGCAACGCTCCGCAAACCACTCAAACAAAGCGCGGAACGTTGGTGCGCGGACGAAGAGGTCCGTCGACGCGTGCGGCGCGTTGATGAAGTGATCGCGGAACTCGAGGGGGAGCCGGTCTGCTGTCAGGAGCGGCCGCGCGTGACCGTACTCCGAAACGTTCCAGTCCCACCCCTCCATCGCAACGCGGGCGTCGGCTTGCAGGGCCTCGAGGTCGAACTCCCACGGGAGCCGGAAGAGCGGCGTAGACGCCATTCCGCCGACACTCTGGACGGTCCACTCGCTCTCGTCAACTTCCCTGAACGCCGGAAGCTCGTCACCGATATATTCCTTAGCTGTAGGCAGCACGTCCCCAGAGGCGGGAGCACGGCTATCAAAAAAAAGCGCGTCGAAGTCAATCGTTGCCTCCTCGTCGTCGGCCCCCGCGAACATCCTCGGCTCGACGATGTCGTCTACAAGTACGACGAGCCCGCGCTGCATGGCCCAGCGAACTACTTTTTCGATCGGCACCCTACGTGTGCTAGCTGTCGCGACCGCTCCGACGGCGCCGTGTTCTAGGCAGTAATCTCGCACGTCGCGCCACTCGCTCCCCGCGAGGTGGATGACGGCGGGCGTGATCGATGCATATCGAGCCATCTCTCGCAAGTGGGGGACCGAAGAGTTCGCAACACCCAGGTACTTGACCCGACCTGCTGCACAAGCCTCCTCCAGCGATAGCCACGCCTCCTTGCGAGCTGAATAGTCGTGATTGGAAAGCTCTAGCATCGCGAGGTCGGCCTCGACCTCGATTGCCGCGCTCGCGTTCTCGCCCGGCGCCACCGTGATTGTCAAGAAGACGTCGCCTCGAGACACGCCCACAAAATCATGCACTGCCCGCGCGACCGCGTCGTGATTGGTCGCAGCGACGATGTGGCGATACCCACGGCCCAAGGCCGTCGTCACGATGCCGTAGGCCTCGTCCGCGCTCATCCCTGACTTTATCCCCAGACTTAGTTGCGGGATACTGCCGCCTCCCTGCAGCGGCACCCAGCCCATAACGATGCTTTCCACAATCGTCGCGAACGACATCACCATCAACATGGCGACCCGAAAGTTTGGAAAAGTCTGCTGCTGTGTTAGGCATCATGGTTCCGTTAGGCCGTTAGGTCTAGTCGACCTCGGCGTAGCAGTTATTATTACCTACCGGGTGCTGAGCAACGGGCGGCTGCGCGCCTCTGTCCGCGGGAGGTCGAGAGGGGTGCGGCGAGGAGCCTACTTTACCATCATCTCGTTGGCCAACATACTCTCGCGTGTACTCCGCGGAGAGGGCCTCGCAGGCCCTCATAAGCGTCATCGTGCCGCCTTCCGACGACGACGGCGACAATGCCGCCGGAAATCTCGCCGCCGTTGTCGGCGTGACGCTAAGCTTGGCAATGCCGAGCTCGGCTTCTTGCTCGGGGGTTCGGACCCAGTCGCGGGTCTCGACCTCCCCCGAAATCCACGACTGCGCCGCGGGGTCCTCGATGTCGACGTCGAAGCCGCACGTCTCCAGGAGCCGCCCGACCTTGGCCTCGAAGTCGGCAGCCTCGAGCCTGCCCCCGTCGCTCGCAATCGGGACGCCACCCAGCGTCGCGATAAAGGCACGGACGAGGCCTTCGAGCGTAGTGTACTTGGCTTCGACGTCCATCTCAACGTCGAGCTGCGGTATCTTGACGCGCGCGGTTTCTGAAAGGACGACGTGTCGACTCAAGTCGCGATGGTCGACGACCTTGGCGCAAATCGTCCTCCCCTTGGCGCCCACCGGAGTCGTCGCCCTCACCTTGTTGTACTTGTAGCCGCAATCGTCGCAGCTGAAGGACACGAGCTCGGATCGCCCAAAGTTTGGGATGTCCAAATCAAAGAATGCGAGCCTCGAGCTCACGCCGTCGTCCGCGTCGCACGTAGCGCACGGCACCGCGACCGACGACGCGTGACGGACACGGCACGCCTCGTTTCCTCCGGGAACCTGCGCCTCGAGGCCGGCGACATCGGCCGCGCGATTCCGCGCCTTTGTAGCTTCGGCTGAGACCGTCCGCGTCAGCGACACGCGCAGCTCGCCGTAATCGCCCTCGCTCCCCCGCCAGCTACGGCCCGCGACGTCGTACGAGTACCGCAACGAGCCGTTGTACAGCAGCGTGAATTGCAACGTGTCCTCGTTCCATCGACCGTCTATCACGGGACCATCCCCTAAGCTCCCGCGGACGCTCCAGTTCTCGAGCAACTCTAGTTGCCCGGACACGTCGAACTGAGCTCCGCTGGCAGCGACAGCCTCCCCATAAACTTCGTACCGCCCGGACGTCAGATCGCGCAACGCAGCACTCTCTGCTTCCCTCTGAACGGTACCCGCCACCGCGGCCAGGGCCTCGAACGTCATCGCCAACCGGTCGACCTTGGGCGGCGACGGTTCCGAACACGCGAAGGGTTTCGTTCGTGCGAAGTCGAGGGTAATCGACATAGCTAGGAAGTGTGAAGGAAGGTGGGGGGAAATCGACATGCCGTCGCAGCGCGTATTTCCTAAATAGTGCAAAGAACTAAACGCGGGGTGCGGCGCAGCGCCGATATCCGCCATGGTGGTCATCATGGGGATTTTGTTGCCATCATGTCAGCGACCTGGTACTCCATCGCTCAAAACCGTGAGTGACCACTGGCGACAACAAGTCAATCCGTCCTCAATCCCCCTTTGTACCCACCCCGTCTCATTGCCCCGCGACCCTACTCCCACGCGCCATGGCGCTATGATAAGCCTACGCCCCATGCATTGGACTGGCTTCTAGTTGGCTAGTTAGTTAGTTAATTGGTCATGTCGGTGGTTTATCAGTAACAAGGCGTGAGACATGTAGAGTACATCGGGTCGAGCGCTAGAAAAAACCATCATGCCACGCACCCAAGTTGCGTCATACAAAAAGTGAGGTGAGGAGGATTGAAGAATATGGCGGAGCAACCTTGAGTAAGAATTGTAGAGAGGAGCTGCTGGTGCTTATCGCCATTCCATACATGCCTATACGCGTATAAAATGACGTTATGATGATGCACCCTACAACATCACGAACGCGATGCATAGGTACTGTAATAGCGCTGCGCCCGCCAGCTCGTTCTTTCGGTATGAGCCCCGATTCCATTACTACACTTGGACACGTCACTCACATCGGGTCACTCTGGCTGAAACACCCTCGCCGCGGCAAGAGCTGATGTGAATCAAATAAAACCTACGCATGCATGCAGCGGCTCCGCGATCAATCGCTGCAGGATTTGTAGCACGCGCAGTTTACGCGTCGCTGAGGGGCAGGGAGTGCGCTATTCTCAGGACGATTCCGAGCTCAACGAAGGAAATAGGTGGAACTAAGCGCGAGTCCCGCGGTCTATCGGCGGGAGGTTCCAGGTATTTTTTGTGGCGGACCCCTCCGTGCCGCGCTTCCTCAAGAGCTCGCGGGTATGTTCATATTCCGCTTCCTCTTGAATCCTGTTTGCGGTCTCCGACTTGGCGTCCGCACAGCATTCCATTTCACTCTCCCGACTCGAGCGTTCCACCGCGACGAGCTTGTTTACGTCCTCTTTGGCCATCGACGCGACAGCCTGCTGCGTCGCTTCGATCTCGGCATCGTCCGGCTTAAAGTTCTTTGGAAGTTTGGAGAAGCTCGACAATCGGTTGTCTCGCTTTAAAGGACGCTGTTGGTCGGAGACCAGCTTGGTATTCTTGTCGACGGCCTCTTCTTGTGGCTGAGAAACCTCGTAGGAAGCACAGGTCACCGCAATCTTAGTATTGCTGAGTCTGTTGGATGCGCCCGACAAAAGTCTGAGCGCACCGTAGGTGAGCGCACTTGCCCCAGCGCAAGCGCCGAGTGCGATGATGATGACTATCAGAATCCATAAAGAGCCCATACTGTCGCCAGCCTTCTTTTTCTTCTCTTGGGCCGGCTCGCTTGGCGTGTTAGTTGGGTTCGTCGAGACCGTCGGCCCGAGCGTCGGCCGCGTAGTCGGGTTGGCAGTCGGAAACCAATCAGGCGTCACGACCGTCGTAACCGTGTAGTTGGCGGTCACTGTTTGAGAGGGCACGGTCGCCGTAAAGGATACGCCGAGAGAGGTTGCAGCGTCGGAAACCGCCGTCGTCATGCCACCATTGTTCACGAAACTTGAGATGTTTGAGACGACAGTTTGGACAAGACTTTCGTGGTCGTCGATACCGTATGCTGCGGGATAGACGGTCATCGAGAAGTCGACCGTGATGCCGTGCGAAGCCGCAAGCGCCCGGTCCAAATTGAGTCTTCGCCTGCCAGTGTCGGCGACATCGGCGACCTCAACACCGTCTGATCGCAGGTAGTCCGAGCTCGAGCTCATCGCGCTCGCCAAGGCCTGCTTCCGCATGCTACTCGCGAGGATTGCGGTGGCGTTATACTCGCTCGTCATGCCGAGTGACGTCTTGAGGATGACCGCTGTCGACGTCGATGTAGGCGCCCCAGTCGGCGCATGCTTGAAGGTAGGAAGCGGTAGTGTCGGTGCGCTGGATGGTTCGTTTGTGGTTGGGGCCTCCGATGGTGGTGGTATCGGTGTTTCTGAGGGCAACGCCATCGAAGGTGCCGGCGAGGGACTTACCGTGGTAGGATTGACTGTCGGCTTGGACAATGGCGCCGTACTCGGCGCGGCGGTTGGAATACCCGTTATCGTTGGCGCAGGCGTCGGAAGCCCGACAAACGTGCTGTTCGCCGTGCAGAACTGCTCGTTCCGGACCGGCACCTCAACGTGGAAAGCATCGTCGCGGAGCGACAAAAAAGTCAAAATGCCTGAGATTTCTTTCCGGCCGGTCATGTTCAAGACGTAACAGCCATCGCTCAAACAGACGTAGCCGGCATCGTTGAGCATTCCGACCGCAACTAGACTTCCCTCGGTTTGATTCGTCACGTTGAAAATCTCGAAGTGAGCTCCTGCAGCGTTTGTGTCGTAGCGGTAGAGACCGACATCGCAATCGGGGGAAGGGTACGCCGACGGCGTGGTGCTTGGTACCGGCGTAGACGGCGCAGCGCTTGGTACTGCCGTGGGGTCTCCTGTTGGCAAGGCCGACGGTTCGCCTGTTGTCGGGCACGAGCTTGGTGCGGAGCTGGGCTTTTCGGTGGGAAAACGTGTTGGAATTGACGTTGGGCTTGCACTCGGGACAGGCGACACCGACGGAGTCGCGGTTGGTAGCGAATAAAATTCGCTCGTGTTCGACGTGCAGAAGTAGTATGCCGACGTCGGCACTGGTGCGACGAAGCTGTCGATAGAGGATGAAATGGAGACGCTTGCGGAGGAGTCGGCGCTCAGGGTCAGTACATAGCACTGTGGACCAAGGCAAACATAGCGGACAGAGGACTCCGAGCCAGACGCGATCAATGCGACGGGGGCGGCGCTCTCGGTCGTCCTGTTATAGATTGTGTACAAGACCGGAGTCGAAGTGGGTTCGACGACAATCTTGTAGATGTCGTGTGTACCGCAGTCAATGGATGGGAATGACGTCGGTACCATCGAGGGGATCGCCGTCGGTGCCGCTGACGGAAGGGAAGTCGTGGGCGCCGACGTCGGTGGATTTGTGGGTGCTCCGCTTGGGGGTTCTGTTGGCTGCGCGGTCGGTTGTGCGGACGGTCCAGAAGTCGGTAAAAGTGTAGGCGTTGCGGTTGGCGACTCGGTCGGATGCTCGGTGGGTTGTACTGACGGGAACCCAGTCGGGTTCACACTCGGCTGTGACGTCGGAATCTTCGTCGGCACCGGAGACATACTCGGGGCAGGCGTCGGGAAATCGTTCATCTCCCCGTTTTGCACACAGAATTCAATGATACCGGTGCCCGTGAAAGTCGCAGCTCGTGTACCGTCACCGAAGAGCCAGCTGGCCCCTGAATCCGAAACGTGGGTCACGTTCAGCATATAGCACGCATCGGTGAGGCAGATCCATTTGACGCCCGTGCCAATGAGCTCGGCGCTCACCACCAGTGTCGACGAACTCAAATTGTGAACTTCGTATGTCATGTTGTTGGCGGCTTGGCTGTGAAGGCGGAAGGTGCCACTTCCTGCGCACTCCTCCGATGGGAAACTTGTCGGCACGACACTCGGCTCGTGTGTCGTCGGGTATGAGCTCGGCGATTGTGTAGGCTGTGGTGTTGGCGCGATGTCGTCATCATCGATCTCTATATATGCATTTAGCGAGAGCGCGTCATCGATAAAGACACAAGTCGTGCTTTCGAGGCGCAAGACAAACGTCTCGTCTGCGGCGCCGTCGTAGCACCCATCTTCCAGCACGTGGAGCGTGATTGACTTCACTGTCTCACCAGGCGCAAAGTTCAAGGTACCATTGACAAACTCGTAGTCCCCAGCGTCCGCAGCCACACCTCCAGGTGTGTAGTCATTGTTCTTCGCGGCGGAGTGCTTTGCATCAGAGTCGACGGTCGTGTACGAAACGTTGCAAGCCGTCGTGTTGTCCCCAAGCCGTTCGATGTAGACCGTCGTCGAGTTTCCCTCAGGAATTCCATTGTACGTGGTCGTCTGGAACTGGATCGTCGCCTCCAACGGAACGGTGCAGACACTCGTGTAGGAGATTTCCTTGGTGCACACATATCCCGATTCAACGGTGCAGTTTTTGTCGCCTGCGACAAAGTCAAACGTCAGCGAAAAGTCAACACATTAGAGCGATGTACACTGATACGCGCAACCGTCGCCGTCGACAGTGTTTCCGTCGTCGCAACCCTCAGCTGACATATAGACGCCATCGCCGCACACAACAACCAGAGCTGCGACGGAGTCCAGCGCCGCCTCCGTAAGCTCATCTTCTTCAAACGCTTCCACTGCACCGCTCGTTGCGCTCTCGAGCGTTAGGTCAATTGGCATGGCTGACGTTGGTACGATGCCGCTAACAATGACATCAACCGCCACTCTCGCCCCTGCGTTCCTGAATGCATCGTTTGGGAAGGCACGCATGCCCCTAAGTTCCCCGTTGTTCGTGCAGCCCGTCAGATCTTCGGCTTTCAAGGTATAGAAGCGCACAGTCCACGAGACCGATGCATTTGAAGCGTTCTGAAAGACCTCCACGCGGCCTTCGAGGGTTCCCCCAAACATACCTTCGCCCAGCGCGTAGAGCGCCTCGGCAACCTCGGCGGGCGTAGCTGTCGGGCTCAGCGTGTCAGAGGTGCCGTTGCCGCACGACGAGCTCCCAGCTGCGTCGAGCTCGAGCGTCACCGAGCCGCCCGCAGCCGCGAGGTCTTGGAGTGAGTTAATCGTCGTGATTGTCACGCGCTGTTCGGCGTATTCATATCCTGTGCGGTATTTTCCCAAGCAGACCGCATTTACGGTCGAAGCCTTGACGTCACCAGTGAGAGAGAAAGTGTCGACCTCGATCAACGGAAGAGACCCCAAATTTTGTACGCTTTCGGATTTGTCGGGCGTGTCCGGAAACTCGACGCCGAAGCGAAGTTGCGTGACACCGTTCGTCTCACGCGACGTATTCGAGACCGCATAGCCCTCGAGGAGGCCCGTGACCGAAACAGAATCACGGACACTCGCCAATTTGAGGAGCCTCGTCTCAATGTCACTCGTGCTCGCATACACTGAGATCGAGTCCGTCGAGTAGCCGTTAAAGCTCAACTTGAACGTCCCGAAGAATCCGCTCGAGTTGTCGAAATTGGACGACTTGATCCAGATTTGTTGGCGCTCGCTGGCGCCGGCATTCGAGGTCGCGTTCTCGCACACACTAAAGTCTCCGTAAGCCGCAGCCGTCGGCGCCGTCGTCGATATGCAGCTCGTGCCGTCGCCGTTCGCGACGCCACAGTCGTCGAGGCACGACGTGCCGTTGCCGCCCGCAACGCCGCACACGTCTTCCGGCTCGACCACGAGCATTGCTGTCACGGTATAGCCGGTATCCATTTGACCGGAGTCCGCCTTTTCCTGCAGAGTCACGGACAGCGCCACGAGCTGGTCGTATTGACTCGTCGAGTTGTTGTCATCGTACGACGGCGCGGGCGTCGATGTATAATCGCCATCGTCGTCTTCGACGACGACAGTGGAATTCGTCGTGACGTTGCAAAATTTTCCGGTCCACCCCGAGTCGCAGTCACAGACGCCAGTCGCCGTCGCGCACGTCCCATAGTGGCAATCCAGCGATTCATCGCAGTTGTCTTCTTCCTGGATTTCCCACTCGACTTCGATGTCATCGCCGTCATCTGCTTCGAGCATGCGGCCAGTTTCTCGAAGTCTGCGACGCCTCCTATTTCCTGGCACGATATTTGTGACTTTTATTCGTGACGGCTCTATCTGGAGCACCGACGCCTGAAATGGAAGCGACGAGGCGCAAGTGCAAATAAGCAACCAGCGACAGACTGACCATGTTTCGAACAAAGCGGTTTTCTCGAACGATTGCGCCACCGTTCCTGCGTCAAAGAGTCAAGGGTACGAACGGCACGAATAAAGAAATCGACACAACAGGATTCGTTTGCTCAGTGATATTTTTCACGGGTCATAGCTCGCCGAATAACTTGGAGGGACCTGGGATTGTGATTTTCGCGTTTAAATTCAAGTGATGAGGCGCAGACTCTGTGGAGCACGAGATCTGCGAATTCGTCATCAATAGCCGTAGGATCGATCCTGCGTCAAATGGTCAAAGGACGCGAAGAGCAACCAACAAATGAAACAAACCACTGGGGTTTGGACGCTCGGAGTTCACAGATTGTCGGCAAAAAACGTCTCGAACGTCTCGGCGATAGCGAGCGTCACCTGAACTACTTGAAGCGCTTTCATCCGAACTTGCGTCGACCCCTTCACAACACACGCTGCGACCTTCGTCGTTGCGTGCTGGAAGCCATAGCCCGCTGGTTTGGCGGTCGTGACTTGGCCTCGCCGCGTTGCTCCGCTAATCTTCTTGCCGTTGGCATAGAAGAGGAGCTTGCACGGTTTGAGAAACTTGATGTTGACGATGACGACAAACTCGTCGCTGCCGTCCACCGGGTTGCGAGCGCCTGTGCCAAGGAGTTGGAACGTGTAGTCGCCGTGCTCCGAAAAGACAGTGATGTCCCCGGTGAAATCGAGACGGTAGATGCCTTGGTTTGGGACAACGTGCGCTGATTCGAAGAGGTGACTCAAACAAATACCGTGTCGATATGAACTCACTGAAGGGATTTGGCCACCGTGCTGAGAACTGGGCGAGCTCGGTGTCAGCGGGATAGACGGGGTGCATGGCGACGACGGTTTCGTCTTCGTAGTAGATAGAAGTCGCAATTGATTCCTCCCTCATCGTTGACCACGTGATTGGCTGCGCGAAAACAACACGAAGGTCAACGCGCGGCTAAAGAAGATCAACGATTCGCGCAACAAAATGCAGTATCTTACCGCCCAGAGCACCTCGGAGCCCGAAACAATGCGTAAGGGTACCGTGTACTTGATAGACACCCAGTCCGCATTGGGACAATAGATCACTCGACGCCGCCAGTCGACATCGGACAACGATTCGCAATTCTTGTAAGATGTGCCGAGAGCCTGGTCAGGCGTCGCAATGCCGCGTCGATCCTCGTCATCCGCCGCGCCAAGGAGGTAAGAATTCTCGCGAACGAACCACGGACAGCTCGACACGTCAGGGCTATCGTCGTAGTTCTCCATGTATTCCCGGCAGTCTTCGAGGACGTCGTCCGGCCAATCTTGGCGGACGTCCGCCTTGTAGAGCTTGGCACTTGATGACGTACCGTAGAGGCTACCATCCTCGTCATATAGCGTACAATACCCGTAGTCCTCGTCCTTGAGAAGACCAGAGATACCCCCACCGCCCTTGGAAAAGGCCAAACGCCCGTTGGCTGGAGTTTTTATCCACGACAAATCGCTCGTGATCGCTTGGTAGCAGACGGGCGACCCTATGGTTGTACACGCCTTGCCACTGCCCCGCCCAACAGCCGATGCCTCGTTTGCGAACGCGACGCCCTGGCGCCCGAAGCACTCGTCGGCATCGTTGGAGTAAGCCACAAAGGTGCAGCGCCGAATCTCGAGCCACTTGCCGTCCACGGCTGCGTCGTCGTAGGCGATGCGATCGCCCATCGCGCCGCCAAAGGCGCCGCGCTGAATACCCGTATAGTTCCAATCGCGGAATTTGATCCAATGTTCTTTAACGCCATATTCCACTCCAGTCCAACTGGCACAGTCTGGTTCGAAGCCGCGCCCTTGAAGATCGAGAAGGACCCCGACAAAAACTGAGTCAAGGACGCTCGTGAGGTCAGCGTGGAGGTCGAGCGAAGGATCGAAGAACTTTTGAGGTTTCAGGTCCCAATCTGCTGTCGGGAGAATCCCGAACCCGTTCTCGGCGGCGACGATGTTCGACACTGTCGTCACGTCGCCGGCGGCAACACCGATCGAGTTTCGGTACGTGTGGACCGGAAGCGACCCACACCCCCTATCCTGGATTGAGACGCCAATGTACGAACTTGCGACAACGTTGCCCGCGAAAGCATCAAACCCCGAGCACGGCCGTGTCACGTGCAACGCCGACAAGAAAGCGCCGTGGAAGACGTTGTTAACAATGCTGAGTCCGCTGCCCGAGTTGCCGAGCTCGACCATGTACATGTCTGGACACACGCCGTGCGCAGTACTCCCAGCACAGTAGTTGCCGTCACCAGCTCCCAAGAACGCATTGCTGGCGATGATGTGCCTGGCGTCCGTCGTCGAACCGAACTTAAACGCGACTCCAACGAAGACATTGTGAGAAAACCGGAGAGACGACCGCCAGACGCCCGCGACAAAGTAGTTGTGTACCTTCTTTCCACTCCCAACGAGGGGCGTCACTGTGCGTATGCCTTCGATCTCGATATGCGCCTGTTCGCTCGAATACCCGATAGCTTCCGCGAAGGCCGCGCCATCCCACGTTGTGATTGGTGTGAGGAAATATCCTTTCCCGCACGTTTCAAAGGTTGCGAAGTGGATATCAATATTACCAGCGGGGAGTGTTTCTTTGCCAAGGACGTCGTACATCGGGTCGGTCGACGTCCACCCAGGCTTGGCTTTTGTTCGTTCGCCGAGGCCACGAATCTGCGCGCCGTAACCCTGCTGATGCGCCGACAACCCAGATGCGCGGTCGTACTTAGTAGTATCCGCTCCAAGGATTCGCGCGTTGCGCCGATTGTTTGCCACAACGGCACGCAGGTCGATCGTCGTTGCGTTGGTCGCGTTCGTTCCCGCGATTTCGACGACCTCGCCGACATAATCTGATGCGAGTGGTTTTTCAAGCGTGACATTGAGGCCATCCTCCGTGATGTTCAAGATCGTGTACTCTTGGTAGTTTGTCGCACGCGCGTTGCCTTTCCCGGCACCGTGATGCGTGGTAAGCGAGAGCGTCAGGATATCGCCCGGCACCCAGTCAGTTGCGGGCGCGTCGAGATGAATCGTGGTGTCTCCAGAAAAGGCGTGGGCGCCTAACTTTCGCCACGATGTGATGCGCTGGCCCCAAATAGAAAAGTTGCCATTCACGTCGATGCGCTTGAAATTGTAGACTTTCTCCCACCTGCGCACAGCAATGGGATCATCTGGTAGTCAACGACACACGAGGTTATTTACGCTTTTGCACATCAACAAACACGCTGAGGAACAATTGTCACTCACGCTCCACTTCGCTTGACCGTCGCCAAGTAGCGGTCGCCGTGGAGCGCGATGGTGGCCGTTGTCGAGTTGCCGATGGGGTCGCTAGCGTTGCCCTACGACCGATCAAGTGACCGATCAACCGACCGAGCACCACACCATTATGATTTTGCCACCGTCGACAGTAATGTAGTGCGCGTGCAACGTCATGTCGACGTCCGCATTCGGGTCGAACATCAGCGTGCCCCGAACAACGAGCCGATTTACGACCGGCTGCGGCGAACGACGGCAGGTTGAACACAGTAAGAAAAAGTCCCATACCGTGTCTTGATCGATGATGACCGTCCACTGGTCCCAGATTGTTCCAGACCAGTAGCTTGATGGGATGTCGGCGCTTGGGTCGTTTGTTACCTGGGTAGATCTTTCGCGTGAAAGCGCGATAACTTCGCGCGCACACAACTCAATTCGACATGACGCGTGTGAAAGAACACGAGAAACACGTAGAAAGCTCGGACTCTGCTAGTCACGTTCCAGTTGATGGCATTCTGCGTTGCGTCGCCGGTCTCCCAACGAAACACGCGGCTCGTGCACGTGGTGCAAACTGGCAAAGTGAACGGGCAGCCTTCGGGGCCACACTCGAAGGTCTCAATCTCAACTGTGGAATTCCCGGCAAGGAGCACCGTCATTGATGAAATATTTGTTTGGTCGTAAGGAATTTGGCCGCGTGGGAACCAGGTGCTCGTCGTCCTGTTGTCCCATGTTACGCCGTCGTACTCGTAGCCAGCAGGGCCGCGGGATCGGTCGTAATAAAAAATCCCGTGACGCGCCTCAACAGTAGCCTCCTCGAGAAAAGACTTGTCGAACAGCAGGGAACCAGACAAGCTTGAGTTCGCCGTGCGGTCGCAGTCTGTGAGCACGAGCGTCGTGCCATCGGAGACTGTGGATGACGAGATACCGGCGCAGTATCCCGGGAATCCAACGTTCTGCAGAAAGCCACCTTCGCCCCTGGAGACCCAGACCCAGTCCTGGAAATTGGTTTCGTCGTCGCAGAGCCATAATTCGATGTTGGGTGTTGTCGCAGGGTCTTCGCGGCTCGACGGCTTCCGTTCGTCGCTGTGCTCGACGTCCCAACAGTAGGTGGGCACCTCAACAGGCGAGATCGTCAGCGTGCCTACACGCGAGAGTCTTAAGCGCGGCAGCTAAATTAGACATTTGTCTCCGATCGACGCGTAAATAGATCAAACTAAACGGACACTGGGATTATTGAGACCGTTCTTGAAATTGGGAATTGCATCGCGATTTTCACCGGTTGAAGAATAGCCGTCCTCTTCGGTAAAAAATTTAAACTTCTTGTGGTCGAAGCCGTGGCGCCAACGCGACGATTTAATGAAGTCGTCACCCTTTAGCTTAAAGCTGATGGCGGTGCCCTCGACGAAGCCAGTCGTGTCGGTGACCCAGAAGTCGAACGCGTCGTATCCTGATGTGACCGAGACCACGTCCGACGCGACAAAGATTCGGCCGCCGCGCGTCGTCCGGGCCGCGGGTTTGGCGGTGAGCGGATATTGAAGGCTGCCGTTCACCATCTTGAGCGGGTCTCTGAGCTCGAGTGTCTGGTAGAGGTCATCGGCCTCGCACCTCGAAAACTCGCGCAAGCCACACTGTTGGTCGTCAGACTTACCTACCGAATAATCGGGTGGGTTGGGCGGCTCGGGTTCCCAGCCTATGTTCATGGTATTTTCCCCCCAGCGTGATTCGCCGTCCTGGTGAACCTCGGCATACGCCGCAGCCGCTTGAAACGGCCCTTTGTGGCTGAGATGAATTATGATGGACTCGTTCGATTGCATCTTTGCGGCGTACATCGAGCCGGTCACTGTGACTGGAAAACCAACCTGGTCGCGGAACAACAGCGCGTACTCGCGACCGACTCCGAGCAAAAATAAATATTCTCCTTGTGGGGCTTGTTCCACGCACGACTGGTCGCCACGCCGGACTTTCCAGAACGGTTCGTTGAAGAGAGCCGAAAAGTCAAAGTCGGGTTCGCGGTCGGTAATGTCGACGATGCGTGCGTGTGGGAACCGATAGAGTCGACGGAAGTTCATGAACATGCTCGTCATCCTCGCGGCGAAGCTCACACGTCGCACGGCTGTCTTACATATCAAATATTCGGGCTCGCCGATGCTTTCGTCAAACAGGTCATAGCCTATCTCGCATTGCGGGTTGTCCTTGAAGTGCCCCGCATACGGTACGACCGACCCGCCAGCCACACCCGTGCCCAGGCTCCCGTCCAGGTCGTTGAGAATACCAGAGGTCGCAATGTCACCACCAAAGCCCTTTTTAAAAGTTGCCGGTCGAGTCACGTTGAAATATGATATGTTGGCGAAACTGACTTCGTAACCCCCTTTGACCCCGATGCACCAACTGCACGTCCACAGCGCGGCTTCAAAGTTGACGAATGACACGTTGTGCACCACGAGCTCGGAGCCCAAGCCTGGGAGGTGTAGGGCATGAATGCAGCCATTGCCATCGTGGTTGACCGCGCCGTTCACATCTTGGAGCCCCTCACACATGTCACCTGGAACGCAGGACGCGTCTTCTGACTCCGTAATCTGGTCTCACGGAGACTTGCCTGGACCCGCAGTCGCGATCTCAGTCGTTCGGCCCACGAAGAGCGAGTTCGTGACGTACGAGCGTGCAAACTCAGTCGTGCGGCCGTTCATGTACCTATCGCGGGTTGAGCCAACAATATCGACAAGAACGCTGGGGGGACAGGAACTCGATGCCCCCGATGCCGGGGTTGAGGATGCGGATGTTGTCGAAGTTAACGTCGACGAGGAACTCTCCCCAAATTCCAAAGCGACCATTGTTGAAACCGACGAAGTCTCCAAAGTTAACTGGATGGCCGAAGGTGTTGGAAGCGCAAACGTCGCCATCGACCGCCGGGAAGTAGTCTGACAGCTTCAAGCCGTGGCGTTTGGTTGAATGTGCAACGTTGCCATAGAACTCGCCGATCGGGGTATAATTGGGGCACTTGTCGACGTTGGCATCAATCAGCTCTTGGCCAGAGACGCCGTCGGGCCGCTCGAGAGCACGGTACCAGAAGCCGTAGTGGCTCGAGCCGGCGGCGACGTTGTCGTGCACCTGTAGCATTTTGACTCTAGTCACCACCAGCTGGTTCTGATGTACATGAAGCAATTCCGCCACAGGAGTTGCTTGCTTGAAATCGACGGTGTTTACTGTGTCTCGCGCTTCTGGTTTTAAAGACCAGGGAAACCACAAGGGCCGACAGGAGCCGACGAGAACCAAAAGCGCGAGGTACTCAGAGGATCGTCTATTTCAAGCGGCAACTCCTGTGGCGGATAATACCCTTCGGGTTAAACTCACGTCGTTGTCGGGATTGACGATCCAGTAGGCCGCCGGCGACTGGTCGACGAGCAAGAGCGACCAGATAGGCCTCACAACCGCCACCAAGTTGTGAGCTATGAGGTTTCGAGTTTCGGTGCCGTCTTCTATGAAAATCGCGTGCCCCCGTGCTAACACAGACGTCAAATCGAGCAAAATATAGAGGAGCGACGCACTGTCAAAGACGACGTTGCCGAGCACCCGTAAGTGCGAGATGCCGTGGATGGCGATCGCACGATTGTTGGCGTGGTGGATTGAGCAGTTCGCGACGTACGACTTGTCGACTTTGCCGACCAAATGGAAGTGGATTGGATATTTACCAAGTTTCAGACCTTGACCAGCGAGGCGGACCTCGACATTGCTCAGACGGCCGATAATTGAGTTGTCGTAGGTCTGTGAGCTGGCGAAGATGATCTGCGCACCAAATTGCTGGCGCTTGCTAAACGTGTCGTCGCCCTGGACGACGACGTTCCTCGTCAGTCGGCCAATCTCGGCACGGTACTCTGGCACGAGCTCTTCGCCCGTCGCAGAATCAAGGTAGCCTTCACCCCAATGATCGAAGTACAGTGCTTGAGTCAGTGTCAACGTGTAGCCACCATCGAGGACTTTGTCTATGTAGCGCTCCTCGGTTTCGAGCGGGTCGAAGGTTGTCGACGTGATGATGATATGGTCACCAGACAACCAATCAACCGGTGCGTCGAGTTCGAGCGTGTAGTTGCCCGCGTAAACCTGGACAAGTGTTTCTATCGATTTCAATAAATGAGGAGAACACGCACAGTATGGGCGAGTCGAACCCAGCTTCCCGCTGCCGTCGGCAGCCCGTGAAGGTCCAGGACAGCATCGCGAACGGCGAGGCATTTGGCGCCGTACACGGGGAGCTCGAGCGACTTGCGATCTCCCTCGAGCGTGATTATCGCTTTGTTGGGAAATGGATCTTCCTCGGTTCCAACGATGAGCTTGCCACCAAAAACGAAGATGTAGGAGGCATTGAGTGCGAGGTCGCCAACGTCGTGGGAGAATTCCAGGGCTCCGCCGTAGATGACGAGTAAGAAGAGACTTGGCGGCGAGATGTCGAGCACAATATATTGCCCGCTCGTGATTACCACCTAGTACAATCAACTAAAATGGGCTATAATGCTCATCACAATTGGCTCGTTGAGCCGTACACACCGAGTCGCCCTCTTCAGGGATGTTGTCTTCGTCGCCGCCCCACGTAGTCACGGCGCTCCAGAGATCAATGTATGACCACGTGAATCCGTTGTGCCTCGCGTTGCCGTATGGATAGACGGATACCACTACGTCCGCCTTCTTCGCATCGCCAGAAAAGTCCCACGGGTTGGTCAGGCACGTGATCTCCGTCAAATTACTATCGAGGAGCCTCGTGCCAATGCCCGAGCAGCTTACTCCGTCCCAACTGCGCGCGGAATCACGTACGAAGACAGAATACGGACGTCGTACCTGCACAAGTGGAGGCCGCGATACGTCCCGATGTCACCATGGTCGACAGCGCAGGTCACTCCACCAAGCGTGACGGATACGTTGCCCGCACTCGCGGGGCTTGGCATGTTTGTCACGTTTAGTCGGAGCGTCGTCCCACCAGCGGTCGTGCCGTTGAGACGCGACATGGAAACGAGCGAGGGAGTGAGGCGTGGGTCGTGGGTAAAGTTGAATCCTGCCTTCGTTTGACCATTTGTAAAGAAAAAGACCGAGCCGACGTCGACCTCGATGTCGGCTGATGTGTCATCTGAGACTTCAAGGCCGTAGTTCGACGAAAAGCCCGCCGAGAGGCCGGCGCCGCATCGCGCGACGAGAGCATAGTTTGCGTTGGCGTTTCTACCACTTGACGACGCGAGGGATTGAAGCATCGAGCTACCTCCGCAGGCTTTGAGTGCGGCGAGCAGCGAGCTGCTCGAATATATCGCGAAATTGTACGAAGTGATGACCAAAAGGAGCAGGTCGTCGCGATTCGAATACGAAGTGATGAACTCGGCTGCCGCTTGGGCCCGACTCGTTGTGAGCGACCCCGTATACGTGAGGCTATCTTTCAAGGTGCGCGTCGCTGGAACATAAAACGCAAAAGCGATGCCGCTCGAAGTCAGTTCCAGGAGCTTCGTCCGGAAGCGGCAGTTAGGCTCGGCCGATATGGCTATGAAGGATGCACCGCCATACGACGACCAGCCGTTACGACCAGAATGGAGAACGAGTTTCTCGTTAGTGCGGAGGCGCGTTCCGAGTCTGGGCTCGGCGTTCACGAGGTCGGTCACGTTGTATTCCAGAGCCCCGGTCTTGCACGTAATGCTCGCAAAGTATTCAAAGCCAGGGAAGTCTGTGGCGTTTGGAGTTGGAGCGCTCGTCGTGGGTTGCGAACTGGGCGAGGCGGTCGGGGCGCTCGACGGTCGGGCGCTTGGAATGGGCGTTGGGACGCGCGTCGGACGCACCGAGTAGGTCGGTGGCAGTGAAATTGATGGGAGGTGAGATGGTTGTGAAGTTGGAGTTGCGCTCGGCTTTGTTGATGGCGCAGGAGATGGTGCCGACGTCGTCGGCGAATGAGTCGGCATTGGGGTCGGGAGCTCTGTAGGCGTGCGCGTTGGATCGGTTGCAGAAAGTGTCGGACTACTGGTAGGGTGTGCAGAAGGCGCCAACGAAAGCGTCGGCAATGGTGTCGATGGTGCGGATGTTGTCGGCGACGAGGAGGGAAAGGGAATTGGGGATGATGATGGGACGGATGTTGAAAAGGTGGGCAAGTGTGTCGGCATCGTCTGGGACGATGAGGGCTGAGAAGATGGGATTGATGATGGAATCGATGTTGCGAATGTGGGAATATGTGTCGGCGTCGCCGTGGAAGGCCCCGCCGTTGTCGGAAGCGAAGTTGAATACGTTGGGCTCGGCGTGGGTGCGGTCGTCGGATTTTTGCTCGGGGTCGCAGACGTCGGAGTATCGGTAGAAAACGTCGGGACCGGCGTCGGCACCGTTGAGGGCAACAGAGTTGGCAAATGAGTCGAGTAGGTAGGCATAGAGGTCGGCGATGCTGTCGCGCTCGGCGCCGATGTTGCCGACGGTTCGAGCGTGGGTTCTGATGTTGGCCTTGGGGTCGGCACCGAGACAGGCTGTGTGCTGGGCTCGGCTGTGGGCGGCGCTGTCGGCCCGCCAGACGGCGGCGATGTGGGCAAGCCCGACGGTGTAGCGAGAGGAATCGCAGTGGGTGCTGGAGACGGCATTGTGGTGGGCACCGGTGACAGCGATGGCTGCGTCGTGGGGGAGTTTGTAGGCACTTTTGTCGGGTTAAAAGTGGGTTCGAGGCTCTCTAAGTAATCTTCGAGCGTTTCCATCACTTTGCATTCTGCACCAGCGATCGTGATGGCATTGTCTGCGAGCGACTCTGCGAAGCCAAACCTGCGCAGGATGTCAGGTTTATTAACAACGCGTCGTTACTTACCCGTAGAAAGTAACGACAGTCCCGCCGGCCAGGCTCCCCACACTTGGCGTCATGTTCCATATTTCGAGCTCGACCGTGTACTCCAGCGGCGTTGACGGCCCGGCCAGGCCGTAGTTTGACGACGTCAGCATCACCGGATACGTGCCCGCAGAAGCGTTTGGCGAGGCGCATTCCAGGTACGAATCATTAGCCCAGTGTATAGGACACGGCTCGCCGCCAACCCTTACGGCAATATCGTCCGCGGAGGAGTCCCACGCGCCGCTAAGAGCGAGGACCTGGCGAAAGCCGCCGCGTGGTGGCGAGACGGAGGTCACTTGGGGAGTGTCGGCGCTACTACGCGAATACGTCACATTCGTCGAGCCGAACTCGGGCGCGTATGTCTCAAGTCTGGAAATCCAGAGTGGGTACGTCTCGGTCTTATAGACGTCCTTAATTTTCCATTGGTAGTACCTGTAGAAACCAGGGGCGACTACCGTGCTCGAACGCCAGACAGCGGTGCAGTCGAGGTTGGTGTTGTTGTATGAGTAGCGATCAATTTCCTCCCACTTCAAACCATCCTCGGATGCGACGAGAATCCAGCTTATCGCGCATGAGTCGTATCCGTTGATGAAGAACTTGTACTCACCGACAGCTGTCGGAGAGCCATAATCGTAAGTCAACGTCGCGTACTCGTAACCATCCCAGGTGATGTACCAGTATCTCCCGTAGTTTGTGTTGAAAACGCGCGACTGTCTACCACCATTGAACAGGGTGGTCGCGACAATGTTTGACGATGACATGCTGAGTTCACCCGAGCGCGACGACGGTGCAACCTGAACGTCCAACGTCCCCGCGGCGGCGTCAAAGTCGATGCCGTCGAGTCCGCGTAAGGTCGTGACGAGCACTAATTCCGAGTACGTCGATGACACGATATCAGCGGCAAAGTAGGTACCGGAATACGCCGAGATAAAAGTCTCGATACTCTCGCCATCTTCGAATGTGAGCCAGTTGCATGCTGCTCGGACGGCATCCGTGCATGTCAACGCCGGGTGGTCTGCCTTGTTCGCGCTTGCAATGTTGTACGTCGTGGACGTGCACGTGGGAAAGCCGGCCCCCGTGAGGGCCGCTATCTTGCCCCCATACAGTGATCCAGAAATCGCCCTCACGTCAAGCTCGAACAAAAACCGGAACCAGAGTCCGTAACCGGCGGCGTTGCCTTTGTGTGGGACATTCACAGTGATCGAGTATAGCCCAGCCGGATGGCGCGGAAGACTGCATTTCAGCAAGGTCGTGTTCTCAAACACTACAAAGCATCCCATGTAGCCGATATTGACAATGTTGCCAGCTTCCGCAAAACCCTCGCCGATCAGCGTGAGTTCGTCCGAAGAGTCTCGCACGACCGCCTCGCCCAGCGATATGTTGGTCACGAGTGGAGTGACATCGGTTGAGTTGCCGACGAACGAAAAGCCGCAAGACGTCGTTGATTCGCACGCGCTTTGCGTCGAGTTGACCACCACGTAGACGCTACCATGGATCACCCCATCACTCGGCGTCGTCTCGACGGCGGTTGTGGTGCACGTCAACAGCGTAGAGGACCACACTTTGAGTTCACCACATAACGTGTCCGACGCGACGACCACGGCCGTCACAAGATTTTCTGCGAAACCGCCGAAGCGACCCGTGATCGAGAGGTTGAGACCGCCCGCGAGCGAGCCGCGAATGGCTGAGACGCTCGATACCGTCGGCCGAATTGCGACGATCTTATTGGTGATTTTTGCGTACCCAAAGCCGCTTGCGTGAACAACAATCTCGACAGAATCCTCGCCCTGCGGCGTCGCAGACTCTGGCAACGTGCATTGCAAGGTCGAATTACTGAGCTCGATGGCCTCACACGACACGTTGCCAACACGTATAGAAATGATCGAGGTGTCGACGGATGTCCAGTTGAAATCGGTGTCGACGACAAGATCGAAGATCATTTGGTCGCCGGGCGCGAAATAAGGCGTGCCATCAAAAGTAGAGCCGTTCCGCAAGACTATCTGGGGAGTCGAAGCCGCAGTATACGTGAATTTGCACGCGCTCGTCTCTTGGAGGCAGCCAGGTGGAGAGCAGTTTTTGTTCGCACACGTAAAATAGAAAGGTTTGTGGTTCCACGCCTGTGCGTCGAAGCTCGGTTAAAAATCAAGGTGATGTAAACACTGCTGCGCGCGACTGCGACGTCCACAAACGTCGCGTCATTCTCGTAGCTCTTGTCAGCGAGAGACTCGGTCACGCACTCGATCGTAGTCGAGGAGTAAGACGTGACAAGGCACGACGTGCCCGAGGGTAACGTAATCGTGTAATCGGCGACTGAAGAGCCCATTGACTCGCCGTTCGTGTCAGCATAGAACGTGTAAGTCGTCGCAAATCTAAATTAAGGCAAATAAACAAAAATTTTTAATGGCTCGGGACACATACCCGGAACCAGTCAACTTGAGATGAGTGCCACCTTCCGTCGATCCGACATTTGGCGACACGTCGTAGAGGTAGTTGACGTACGCAAAGGTCTTATTGCCTGCAGCGTAGCCCCGTCCACGCACCCAGACATGCACCGTGTGCAAGACTTCATGCACGTTGTAGGTCGGCAGCAGCTTGATGCACGTCGAGTTTTTGAAGGTGATGACTGTCGGAGACGTACCGATGAAGACCACAGGCGTCTCCGGTTGCGAAAAGAAGCCAAACTCGTCCATACGCCACTCGAAGTCCCATTCGGCGACTGCGGCGTCGAAGTTGTACCCGTAAATTGCGATCTCCTGCCCTGCCATCCCCGAGTTGTCCATCCGCTCAATAGTGGGTGTCATGTCCAAGAGGAAGGTGTAGTTTGAGGTCGACTTTGCAGACGAGCCGTTGAAAGTAAACGAGTCACCAAAGACGCCAACCTCGTCGTAATGCTCATCCCAAAGCACGCAGTCATTCCGGGACTTCTCGGCTTCCGTGCCGTTTGCGCCTGATTCGGTCACTGACAGGCCGACGTTCCAGATACGATAACCTGCGCGCGCAGTGAGTGTTACGCGTCTCTGCGAACTTCGAGATTTGGCGCACCCAAGAGTACATAGCAATCCAGGTTCCGCGTCGCGTAGTCCAGTTCGACGGCGCGTTTGTCAGTGTAGGTCTGGACGATTGTGTTATCGTCAACGAGGTCCGACTCTTGAAGCAGAGTTACGGTGATTGGCCACGATGAACCATTCGGCGCGCCTTTCCCTGATGGTACATCTTCGAGTACGCACTCGATGTATGTAGTGTTGGAAAAGTCGAACCACTCGGCGTGTGCGCGGACGTTTGAATCGGCGTAGGCGCTTTCAACCATCGGGTAGCCATACCAATCGTGCATGGTCCATGCGCACTTGTAGCCGCTGTCGAACTCCGACACGCGACACGCTTTGTTCTTAAGCGTCCGTGGCACGCATGCGACGTCTCCAATAGTGACTTTGTTCTGCGGGCCAAAACGCGAAAATCCTCTGCCCCAAATCTGCATGATTCCACCGCCCAGCACGCTGCCATTGCGCGGTGAGAAGTCAGCGACAACAAGCTCGATCGTGTAATTTACGCTCGAAAGCGCGTTGCCAAGGCGGTTCACGCGAACGCGCACTGGGTATGTCCCCGCTTGCGCCTCGTTCTCGGCAAGTACGCACTCCAATGCCGTACCGTTCGTCAACCTGACAGCACACGTCGCACCGCCGATGCCAACAGATACGTCATTGACCGCAAACGGGAACTTTGTCCCTCGCAACGTGATAAGTTGGCCTGCACCGCCCGACACCGGGCTAACGCTCGTCACTGTCGGAGTCGCATCTTCCGTGTACACGAAGCTACAGCTGCCCACGCACGCCGACGCAAGAGGCGATGCGGCCAAAGCTCCCACGCCGACGCTGATGGTCGGCTCGCTGGCGAGCTCGCGGAAGAATTCCATCGAGAGCGATGGCGTGCCTGAAACCTGAGTTTTCCACGTGTCGGTCTCGTTGGAGATTTCAAGCGAGAGGCCAAGCATGGGGCCAGCGTTGTTAGCGGCGTTTGTCTCGTTGTGGACCTGCGTGAATTAGGATGATCATCTTCTGGAATTCAATAAGCCAGACGCTGCGGGATTGGGATACATGGAGTAGCTCGAAGTAACGCGCCTCGCCCTTTACGAGCGCGTAGGGACCGGCGTTCGCGCGCGCCATTTCAGACTCGCACACGAAATTGAGCTCAGTAGTACACCACCTGTGATTGACATTCTTTCGCTTAATGTTTCCAAGCGCACATACTGGTCGTCCCACGTGCCACTCGATGTGTAAATGGCCATGCAGTCCTGGTCGCCACCGTAGTTATTCGGCTCCCAGAGGCTGTGGCCATTCGTGTACCAGTTGGAATATTTGCCCTTAGCTGTCGCGAAGTTCTTGCCTTCGCCCGCGCCGAGGAGGTCACTGTCTTCCTCGGCATTCGCCAAGCGCCATACGTTCTCCAAATCTGCGTCTGATGCGCCAAGAAAGGCTTGGGAGGTCAAGGCAGTCGAATAAACAAGATCGTGCACAAAGCTATTTTCGGCGGCGTCATCTATCTGGGCAAGGTATCCGCCATCACTCAAACATGCGTCTCGAGCGTCAGTCCATGCAAGCTTAGATGTTGACACTTTGTACCAGTGGCCATCGAAGAACGACCAACCATCAACGGTGTCGCTGGACGACCGCGTTGAGCTCGCGTCTTTTGGGCCGCCGATGATCACCTGGCGCGACCTCGGATCAGCCGTATTGCCGAGGGCAAGCTCCAGGGCCGCGTCCCATACGACGAAAAAAGTATAGTTCGCTGTGATGGGTGCCACGAAGAAGCCCTCATAGCTGCCGACGGTGAGCGCGCCGTCGGCTTCGAGCGAAATAGCGTCGGTTGCGGCGCTTTCTGTCGCATCGCGCAGTGTCGCGTTGGACGCGTTATTGTCCTGTGTGTAGTTGGCGTCGTCTTCGTACAAGGCGTCGATGATCGCTATCTGATGGGCAGCGCTCGCCTCAAACGATCGCAGCTGAAGGCCTTTGCAGCGTTTCGGGCAGCCGCGCACTCTCTCATACGCCGTGGCGTTTATCGTGCACGGTAAGCCCATCTTGCAACTCGAATTGTGGTGGCGAACAAGAGCAGTTACTCTCTCGTACCCATCGGCGTCGTAGCCTGCGTGGAAAATGAATGACCTTCCATTATATAGGGAACAATAATATCAACAGGCTTACACGCGCGGCAGTCGATGCACTTGGGGTCAAAGTAGTACTCGTTTGGCTTGACCTTGACAAAATTATTGTGTTTGTTCAATTTAATAATTGACAAAATTATTCAGGTAACCTGAATCAAGTTGGAGACTCACTTGAAGTCGGACTTTGGTCGCGGTCGCGTCGTCGCCGTCCGCGGTCCACGCCCCCGTGCTCACATGCAAAACGTCGCCCGATATTGCACCAACTTCGAAGAAATATTGATCGTTGTTGAATGAGCCATCAAGCAATGCTTCGTTGCCGTTGTACTCCAAGCCGCCCCAGTAGTCGTAAGAGCCGTAAGGCACGTACCTGCAAAACGGGTGAATGGACGTTCAGGCTGGAAGTCGGCACTCACTCCTCTTTGAGGCCGAGGTCCTCGTCGTACTGCTCGCTCTTCGTGAGCGCGTTGAATAGCGTCGGGTTCATCTTCTGTGCCCAACGCATTTCAAAAAAGTCTGTGCCTGGCCAATCGAGCTTGAACTCAATCCGTCCGTCCTCAAGCCTCCTCATCTGTGTGTCGAGACCTGAACACGTATCGAAGGATAGGCTTTACCTCTTCAATTTCGTCAAGAATTGCGTAATTATCTTGGTGGCGATCGTGCGCATTGCGGCGCCACTCGTCGATCTCGAACAGCCGACCCTGGTTGCGGTCCTGACGTAGCACGTCGATCCAGCCGTCGGCGTCGGCGACGTCCCACACGGCATCGCACCCGTAAAAGTCGTTGGTCAGGCAGCAATACCCGACGCTGCCGCACGAGCGGTCCCAGCGCTCAGAGTCACTGCTGTTGTAAAGCGTAACGTTTTCGGGAGCGACGCATCGCTTGACAGAACCGTCGCCCTCCACGGCGGCATAGGCGTTGAATTCACTGAGGTCCTCGTACCAGCTCTTGTCCCGGTAGCCTGGAGCAAGGAGCGACCAGGTCTTGTGCGCGAGCCCGCGCCCGCCGATATAGATGCAGTCGTCAGTCGAAGTCGCCGCGCTATTGTAGTTCGCCGCGAGTGGATCAGAACAATCTCCCCCCGTAAGCGCGCTTGCGCGCGTCGCTCTCACGCCATCGACGACCACGCAGCCGCGAGCACCCATTGTGTCCACGATGACGACGCCTCTGCGGCCATCGTAGCTTCCGGCCGCAAAGTCGAAGATGCCCAATGAAATAGTGCTGGCTTCGGTGAGAGTAACGTTGATTGCGACGTAGCCACGAACGGCGTCGGCAACGACGACCGTGAGGTTGGTGGCGAGTGCCTGGTCTCTGTTGCAGCTCATACCGGCACCTCTGTCAACCCCAGACGGCACTAGCAACTCGACTATGTAGCGACCGTCGAAGTCAACGTTAGCTGGCGCGAGCTCGACCCACGAAGGCGTGCACGGCGGGATAGTACAGCCGTTTGCCTCGAGGTAACCCCCGAAACGCGACGATGCGGAACGAACGTAAGCAAAGTCTCCTTGAATGGTCGTCGCGTTCTCGTCGCTCAGAAGCCAAGTCGCGCTTCTTTCTCCAGCCGACGCGGGATTTGTTTCCTTGTAGGAGGTCTTGGAGCTGTTGTCGTAAAAAATTTCGCTGTAGTCGGCTGTGCGACACTTGATCTCGACGAGCGAGGAATCCTCCACTTCGCACCGGGCGCCGCCGATCGAGACGACGATCTCGTCCGCGTCGTCCGAAAAGCCGCCGCCTGCGCACGAGCTCAATGAACCCGAAACTTGAACAGATCAACCACCACGCACCAGTAATCGTAACCAAAGTGCCACCGGCAATCGACCCAGCCGTAGGTCTGACTTTCTCGACATGCGGGTAAAACTGAATTGCATAGTACTCGCCGGACGCATCGCGCGAAATATTTGTCGCATAGATAGCCGTAAGGCCGCCGTAGCCAGTACGGACGGTCGTGCCCATGAACGCCGTGATGTTGTAGGAGCCTGCCTCGAAGTCGCCCAAATAGCAATTCACCTGGTCCTCGGTGATGGGCGAGTCGTGGCCGATGACGGCGTCCTCAACCATGATGGGCAAGGATGAAGAATCGACCACGCCCGTATCCGGATTTACTGCCAAGTTTAGGTCATCAGCGCGGCACACGGCGTGCGTCGTCGTGCTTGCACTCGAGCCGTCGTTGATGTTGCCACCCTGAGGAGGCCGGCCAGCGCCCACGTAGATCATCCGATAATCCGCCACGCTCTCCCCGAGGTTTTCTCCGAACATGGTCAAGACGCTGCCTGCCATGGCGTGCCGCGGCCACACCTTGGTCATCCGAGGTGAGAGCGAGCTGTCGGTACTCATGTACGCGAATGCGTTGCTCAGGACGAGGTCGTACGTCGAGACGGAATCTTCGACGACGACCCAGACGTCGAGCCACCCCGAGTTGGCGTCTGACGTCCAAGCTTGCGTGTCGCAAACGACCTTCTTGTCGCCGCCGCAATCAACTGTACACGCGCCCTCGATCACGTCGCACTGGACCCACGTCGACGAGCTTCCTAAGTACACCTTGTTACTCCCCGAGTAAAACTCCGTTGCGAAGCCGACGCCTGCGCGATGCCGCGTGCGCGCGCTGGCAGCAAAGAATCTCGTACCAGTAATGTGCAGGTGCGTGCCACCTTCGGCAGGTCTGCGACAGCATGAAAGGTGAAAGTCAGTTGGCGCACCCGTAGGACGGCGAGATCGAGGTTATTGCTCGCGTCTTCTCGGCATTCACGACGAACGTATCCTTCAAATCTAGGAGATCCGACGCTCGCGTGGAGGACAACCAAAGCAGCACGAGGAGGCCAGCAACCCGCATGCCAACAGCCGATGCGAGCCAAGTCCAGCTGCGTACTTTTTATAAGCTTCGCTCGCTCTCGAGGCCGGTTCGCTCGCTCTCGAGGCCGGAGTCTTTTTGATTGCTCGATATGCCCAAAGGGAGCTAGCTGCGCGATGATGCTTCTTGGATTTTATTGAGACAACAAGGGTCAAGGTTCTGATTTAATTTAACGCGGGCCCAAAACAACGACTCATCAACAACAGAAATATTCAACGGTAATACTAATAAATAAAGAAAGACGGAGTGTTCCTCCGAGTGTTTGTGGGAACACACCCACAAACCCACCCACATCCTTCATGCTCCCCACACACACCCCCCTCTTAGGCTTAGCAGTCGACATTTAAACACACACGCAGTCGCACCGCTCGCTCGTGTCTCTTGTCGGCGGACCGCAACACCCCAAAAAAGCAGGAAGAGCAAAAGCAACAACCAGGCGCAAATATAGCGACATTAGCGATTTCGCTAGTGGTCATTCAACCGCCACCGGCGAATTCGTCATGGCGAAAGTCGAAGGGGAGCTGGCCGGTAGGGCGCTTCGCGTAAAAAGCAAGGACTGTTCTTCCATAGCGGCGGTTCCTTAGACCGACGATCTGGCGGTGGTTGCCAAGGAAAGGCGGCATCGAGCCGAGCTCGACGGGGTACTCGATAACGACGACGGCGTCGTCATTGAGGAGGGGAGAGTCGACGAGGGCCTGGGCGAGTTGGGCGTACGAGACTTCTTCGTACGGGGGGGTGAGAGCCACGACGTCAAAGGTGCGGTCGGCCAGAGCGTCTCGGGCGAGAGCGCGTTCCGCGGGCTCGCATATCACCGCGTGTCGACCTCCGAAGCCGCAGGCATCGGCGTTACGCGTGGTGACATCGCACGCGTCGCGGCTAAGGTCGACGAAGGCAGCGAAATCGGCGCCACGCGACAGCGCCTCGATGCCGACGCTGCCCGAGCCGCAGAAGACGTCGAGGAAATTCACGCGTCTCGGCGCGCGGAAAACGCCGAGCGACAGCAGAGTCGAAAAGAGGGCTTCCCTGACCCGCGACATCATCGGTCGCAGTAAGGTTTCCGGCGATTCGAGCCTTCGGCCGCGTGCCTCGCCCGCGATGACGCGGAGCAGTTTCTTTTGCTGCCCCCCCCGACCCACTCGCGTTGCCTGAGGCCGCTTCTTGCGAAAAGGCCGCGGAGCGCGCACGGGCTCGCTCGGGACCGCCTCCGACCACCGCGACACGAGTCGAGGCGCCGACGACCCCTTGGGCTGCCACGCGACCGCGCCCACGAGGATCGCCAGCCCTCTATACATGTCCTATTTTTCCTATAGTTCGAATATAGTTGACGACGACGAAATCAAGATAATAAAGATGCGCCGTTTGTCCGAGCATGCAGAATACGTCGACGAGTTACTCTGCGACCGTAAATTGCGTTGCTTGGACGACTACGAGAGCCGGCCAATGTTCGAGGCCTACCGTGATGCAATCGCCGACGCGGCGACTAACGATTTGGCGGTGGCCTTGCTCTTTTTGAAGCTTGGCAATGTCCAACGTGACATTGCCGAGGGCCTGGACTACGCCCTCGACCGTGCCATCGACACGCATCGGCGCGCGGTCGGGCTTTTTACGCGCTCGATGGGCATGCGCCACCAAACCACCCTCAAGTCGCGCCACGCGCTGGCGCTGACGCTCGTCGCTCGTCGCGATAACGAGGCGGCGCGGGCCGAGTTGCAAGCGATCTTCGATCTCATCGTTCGAGACTTTCCCAACGACGAAGCGCTTGCCGAGGCCGCCGCAGTAAAGATTCAAGGCAATCCCGACTCGGTGCGCGAAGCCGCGGTAATCGTTGCGAAAAAGCTTGGTTTGCCAAATCCGCGCGACGACCAGCGCGGGTATCTTCTTTGACCCTCCGAAGTAACGCATGATCTTACAATATTGCTGCTCATGGTGGAGCTTAGTGATGGGACTCCTCTCAACTGATGCACGTTGTGCGCGCTCGACCTCGCGGGCGGCACCTCTCTCGCGAGCTCGGGTTTATACCCATCGTCCGTGTCAAAATAAATCGAACTACTCAGATTATATAAATAGTTAATATACTCTAGCCGAAGAAGGAAACGCTCGGCGTGCGCCTCTTCTCTTCCATGATTGTATTTCACAATCTCGCACACCACGTTTTCGGCCGATTTTCTGTATATGATGTGGCGCGCTCCTCCAAAACGGCGCGAGCGCTGAGTGTTCACCAAGTCGAGCAGCCCCACACACCTTCGGTGGCCTGCTAACGCTTGAAGAAAAGGGCGGCGGCCACTATACTGGTGATCATAACGCTAGCTACGCAGCATCATAACGCAATAGCTACGCAGGTAGCGAAGGCGACTCAATCATCGCCGGGGTATGTTGGCACGAGCAAGGGGTGCCATTGGTGCATCCAGGCGCACAACCTGAAAAAAAACGTAGGGTCAGGCGGGAATGACTCGTCGACCGTCCTCACCACAAGATCCATCCGCAGGCGGCGGCGAGCCAGTAGAGAACCAGCGAAATTGCGGCCGAGTCTTTCGAGACGACACCGATACATCGGCCAAGGATCGTGATCACCGAGAGGGCCAACGCGATTATGATAAAGGTCAACGTCCCGTTTTGCACAGGCGGAGGCACCATCGTCGTGTACGTTCGCTTCAGTCGCTGGAGCTCCTCGATTAGGGTAAAGGTAACAAGTCCAGGCCAGTAAGTTCACCTAGTCCCAATCTCTAACCCCAGTAAGTTCGACGTAAGCGCACTCGTGCTCACACCCACTCACCCCACACTCTCCTTCGAGCTCGTCGCTCTCACCTCCGCCAATCCAAGCTGCTTTGATCCGTACACGCCGCTAGCCTTTGCGTTCACTCTTAAAACCCCAGTAAGTTCACTTGGTCCCAGTAAGTTCACCTGGTCACTAAGTTCACCTAGTCCCAATCTCAAACCCCAGCAAGTTCACCTGGTCCCAGTAAGTTCACCTACAGTGCGCGTGTAGACGCCGGGAGGGGGCTTATCGGTATTGCGCAGCACGTGTGGGGTAGGGTGGAGTCGTCGACTCAGAAGAGGATATCCTCGGGGTTGCACATCGACAGAGAGCCACGTAGAGCTGGACGTGGCAGAAGACGGGCTTCGCCAAGAGGACGCCGACCTCGCGGGGCGTCTGGCCCTGGCTCTTGGTGATCGTTTGGCGTCGGCGGGCCTTACGGGATACAGGTTGGAGGAGCCTCGGTGACAACGACACGATCGATCATGTATCTGGTACCGTTGCAGTGGCCGTGCGACGGGTCGAGGTTGCGAAGACTTTAAGCTCGCGATCAAAGTCAGCATGCCGTTGGTTGTCAGGGAGTTCAAAACTCGACTCTTGAGAGCGAGGCGTCGTCTTCCGACCCAACCTAGTCGGCCGAAAAGAACTCCGACGCCTCGTCTCCGGGAAAAAAAGGGCGCGGTCATGCGCGCGTTGTCAGCATCGACAACATCGTTTCGACGGGGCGTGAGAATGCCGCGCTGAAAGAGCCGCCGCGGGTCGTGGATACAGTCTGCGAGGTCGCCTTAGACGGCTTGGAGGATCACTGCCTGCCTGGCTCGCTGGCCCGCCTAATCATTACCCTAATTCGAGGGACAAACCCCACCCAGGCCGCCCGATCCCAGCAGGACGTCACCCTTCGTCGCACATACGTCCGGCGGCAGCACGCGTACGACCTACGGGCGGGGCCCGTCCTCTCTTCGCCTGTCCCACGCCTCGGTGATGACCCCGACTAGGTCCCGCGTACTTATCTCCGCCCGTCAGGCACATCCCTCATACCCCACAAACCCACCCACATCCTTCATGCTCCCCACACACACCCCCCTCTTAGCAGTCGACATTTAAAGACAAACAGACAAACAAACAAACAGACAGACAAACATCTGTCGATTAGTAGTTAGGATAGGCGCGCTACTCGCCCTTAAAAGGGGGGGTGGTGGTGGTGGGAAAAAGCGACGGGCATCACAGATTTTCTACAGGATGGTCGTCGAGGTCGTCGAGACAGCTTGATAAGCCTTGGATATGGCGTCGAAGGCAACGCGAGAATCGGGGCTGTTGGACTTGTCTGGGTGGTGCTTGAGCGCGAGCCTCAACCAGGCCTTGCGGCACGTTGTAAAGTTTGCGTTTTGTGGCACTCCCAGGACAACGTAGGGGTTGTGAGATTGCCATCGGGAGACGACGACGGGCGGTGGAGGCATGGGAGGCGGGGGACGCGGGGGAGCCGGGCGCTTATCTCGCATGAAGCGTCGGCGAGATGCCTCCAGTAGTCGTTCCTGCTCGAGCCTGCGGCGGCGGAAATCAATCAGCGATAAAAGTACAGACGGAACGCACGCGTTTCTGTTCAGCTCACTGTCAAGGTCCGCAGTATAGGAAGTCCGCTCACAGTCAACGTCCGCAGCGTAGGAAGACCACAGAGGACGTTGGAACAGATGCGGCGTTCGCCTCGGGGCAGGTTCTCGAGAGTTGGCGCCGGCCTGGGGCGGGACGACGGATGGTCTGGGGTGGTGGGGTCGTGTCGGCCCTCGAGAAGGCACGTTCGGGGCGCTCTGCGCCGACGGCGTGGCTGTCGAAGCGGTCTTCCGGGGTTCGGCCTCGTCGTCCTTCGTGACGTCGATTGGCGCGCTCGCACTCGCGCCAGGAGTCGCAGCCTTGGGGGAATTCGTGACGCCCATAGGTGCGGCGGCGGTGGTACTTTGAGCAGAATCCGGCGCGGCGGCACGCCGCACTTCGTCTCCCGTCTCGGGCCGATCTTTGCGCGCTCGGATCGAGGGTTCACTATTATCCCCCGAATTGGCGCGAGAACGAACTTTAGGCCGCTGTTCTTCGTCGAAGGAAATTTTCCGTTTTTTTGGCAACGCCGTGTCTTCAGAACCCGCAAGCGTTTCGTGGAAAGAAGACTCGCCAGCCACACTCCTCGTTTCTTTTTCGACAACGTCGTCATCGTCGTCGTCCAGCGCGAGGTCGTTGTTGTCGTCGTCGTCGTTGTCCAGCGTAAGGTCCACAAAGTTTTCGTCCGTTGTCCTTCTTTTGGGTTCGGCGTGCACGCGAGTCGATTGCGCTTGTTTCGATCCGTCTTGGACCTTCCCAGCATTCCTGTCATCATGATTAGCTGGCCCGCGTTCGGTGGTGGTGGTGGTTTGACGCGTGGTCGGCGGGGCGTCGGCAGACGCTGCAGGCTTGGGTCTGCTCCCAGCTGAATCCAGGGGCTTTGGCATTGCCACTGGAGGAATCTCGCACGTCACGGGCTGCGGCAGTGGTCCATCGGCTCGGCCAGGCGATGGCGGAGACATTGGTGGGGCAGCAGACGGTTCAAGTCCGCCACTGGAGCCTTGCGCGGGCCGCGTCATCCTTCCCGGAGGCGCGTCGGACGTCTCGGGCACGACGTGGGCTGTCGGTTGCGGCATCGGTGGCCCGCTGACAGACGTCGCAGGTTGCGCAGGTTTGGGTCCACATCGAGCCTTGGCGCGCTCGCGCGACTTCCGCTGGTTGTCCGCTTGCTTAGCTCGTGCCGCCGCCAAGTCGTACGTCGGATCGTTGCGCGCGGCGATGCGGCGGTGGCGGTCGCGGACGTACTTGTATCCGGCGTGCAAGGACGTGAAACGGTACCCCGTTCGATAGCAGGAGTCGCAGCCGCGTCCCGTGCACGACGCGCACACGTCCGTGCGCTGTTGCCAGAAGTCGAGGATCTGGGCATTGGTGAAGCTCCGATACGTAGCCGCGGCGTCGTCGACGGCGGTCTCGCGGGTGGCGGCGGGCAAGGTCGCGTCGGGAGCGGGCGCGGCCGGGACGACGCGAGGCTCCGGAGGACCGTCGACCGTCTGTACGTGGTCTTCTGGAGCGTCCGCGGGCTGCCCAGTTGATTTTCCTGGCTGCGGAGGCAGCACGTCGGACGTCACGGTCGAGCGCAGGTAACCGCCGCCGAGAGGCGGCGAGGCGACGGCGACTGGAATCATCGGTCGCGTTGTCGGGCTGATAGTCGCCACGTGGATGACACCACCAGAGTTGTGGAGGGCGGAGAGGGAGGGTGATTTGAATTCGAGGAATTTGTGCTGGAGATCCCATCGAAAGTCGGTGAGTTTGCCACCAGCTCGCTTGTACGCGCCAACAGTAGAGGCTCGAAGCCGAGCAGTGACGTACTGCATGGACGCGCCTTTGCGCTGGTTGGGGCGTCGGAGACCAGGTTGGAGTTCGAGGTTGTCCTGAGCAAAAAGGTCCTTATAGGATGGTAGGAGCGGTGGTGGCGAGAAAGTATCATCGACAGTTAAAGAAGTTGGTGGTGTAGTGTCTGCGCGGGACGTAGACGTAGGTGATGTGGAAACGGGGGGAGGAGCATTAGTCGGAGTAGGATGCGCAGAGTCCCCCGTTGGAGAAGACGCCGCGAGTTGTTGTCGTGTTCCATCGGCTTGGCTAGATGGTATGGCCGTCGCGGGGGGTTGTAAAGTCGTTGCACGGGACGTAGCTGCGATACGCCGCTGGCGGTTATAGACATACCTGTACGCGGAGTGCGACCTCCACGTCAAACGACGGCCGGTCCGATGGCACTCCTCGCATCCTCGGCCCGAGCATGCTTCGCAGCATTTGTTGCGCTCTTGCCAAAGCGCCATGATTTGCTCGTCGGAGAGGTCGCAAAGCGAAGCGCCCACGTGTTTGTCGGAGTGCGCGCGCGACTCGGGGTGCGCGGCGGCGATAGGGGCGGCTGCAAAGCGACTGTCGTGGTCTTCTGGAGCGTCCGCGGGGTGCCCAGTTGATTTTCCCGGCAGCGGAGGCACGTCGGACGGTACGGGCGAGCGCAGATAGCCCAGCGGCGGCGAGGCGACGGCGATTGGATTCATAGGTTGCGTCGTCATCGGAGAAGACGCCGCGGATTGTCGCGGCGTTCCATCGGCTTGGCCAGATGGTAAGGCAGTCGTGGAGGGTAGTGAAGTCGTTGCACAGGATGTCGCGGCATCCCTCTTTTGCGGCATCGCCGTTTGTGTCGCAGCGTCGGCGCTTGGACTCGCGGTTTGCGTCGTCATCGAAGAAGACGTAGCGGATTGTTGCGGCGTTCCATCGGCTTGGCTAGATGGTATGGCAGTCGTGGGGCGTAGTAAAGTCGTTGCACAGAATGTTGTCGCATCCTTCGTTTGCGGCATCGTAGTTTGCGTCGCAGTGTCGGAGAAACTTGTTTCTTCTGAGACGTCCGTCATCCGAGAGAGCGCCAGGCGCCGGCGCGGGCTGCCGAGGAAGCGATAAGCGTCGAGTCGCCTCGGGGGCGCGTCCGGCGGCCGCGCGCGTCGGACGACCCACGAGCCTGCTATAAAGGTACAGATCGGGCGTCGCGCGAACCGCAGCGACTGGCCGCGCACCGAGTGGCCGGGTGAGCCCTGCGCAGTTCCGTCGTACGACGCGCCTTCTGCGATTAGCGCGGCCGAATCGTCTTTCGGCTCGAAGACACCGAGGTCATCGTCGCTGGAGCCTCCCGAGGGCGGCCTTCCATTTCCCTCGGGAGGCTCCGCGACGGAGGAAGCCGCCGGGGCGACGCCCGGAGTTTCGGCCGGGAACACCGAGGACGTCGAGTTGTGTCGCGTAGCGAGCGCTGTCCCGGGAACGATCTTCATGCTCTTGCGCTTGGGCGGCTCTGGCTGCTCCTCGGGGACGGCGACCGGGAAAGAGGGTCGTTGCGACGAAGCTCGGAGGATGCCACGCTTCTTATGAAGGTCGTTGAGAGACGCCGAGTCCGTCGGCGCCATGCGCTTTCGCGCTGGCCGCGGCGTCGGAACTGGCCGCGGCGCCATAGCCAGCCTTGGAGCCAGAACTGGCCGCGGCGCCATAGCCAGCCTTGGAGCCAGAACTGGCCGCGGCGCCATAGCCAGCCTTGGAGCCAGAACTGGTCGCGGCGCCTTAGCCGGCCTTGGAGCCGCCGGAGCTGGCCCCGGCGCCCGATCTGTCAGGGGCGAAGAAGCTGGCTTTCGCGCCCGAGACGGCCTTGGAGCCGGAGCTGTCATCGGCGAAGAAGCTGGCTTTGGCGGCCGAGAATGCCTCGGAGCTCTCAGCAACGCCGGAGCTGGCTTTGGCGCCCGAAGTGACGCCAAAACTGTCCGCGGCGCCCGAGCTGGCCTTGGCGCCGGTCGCGATGTCCGACCGTACATGCACGTTTTGCACCTCCTCGGGTGCGTGTTCCACTGCTCGCAAGAGAACTCCGTCCACATCTTGGTGATTCCACACTTCGCGCACCGCGCCGGCGCGTGCGTGCCCTGCGCATCCGCGGCAGGAGGAGGCCTCATCACGAAAAGAGCGGGCTGGTCGCTGCCTCGCATCGCCGGCCCGCCCAACCCACGGTTGCCGTCGGCGCCGTCGCGTGGCGGGGAGAAACCCGAAGGCCCACCAAAGTCGTATCGCGGCGGGTTCTGCGGACAGTAGTAGTACGTTCCGTCCATCCTCGATGAAAATCAGGCGGTCCTTCTTGTTGTTCACCGACGCGACAGAATCGGCCCGCGTATTCGTATCGACATGCTCGTCCTACCCGGTCGCATCATCTTCGTCGTCCTCGCGCCCATCATCCAGATTCGGTTCCGGTTCCCACAGGTGCGGCCCGTACTCTTAATCCCCCCCACCACGCTAACGACATACCCCTGGTCTCAAGATTGAGACAACGGATCGCGATTTAAAAAAAACAAGTGCAGGCCAGTAAGTTCACCTGGTCCCAATCTCTAACCCCAGTAAGTTCACCTGGTCCCAGTAAGTTCACCTAGTCCCAATCTCTAACCCCAGTAAGTTCGGCGTAAGCCCACTCGTGCTCACATCCACTCACCCCACTCTCCTTCGAGCTCGTCGCTCTCACCTCCGCCAATCTAAGCTGCTTTGATCCGTACACGCCGCTAGCCCTTGCGTTCACTCTAAAAACCCCAGTAAGTTCACTTGGTCCCAGTAAGTTCACCTGGTCACTTAGTTCACCTAGTCCCAATCTCAAACCTCAGTAAGTTCACGTGGTCCCAGTAAGTTCACCTACCGTGCGCGTGTAGACGCCGGGAGGGGGCTTATCGGTATTGCGCAGCACGTGTGGGGTAGGGTGGAGTCGTCGACCCAGATGAGTATATCTCCTCGGGGTTGCCGATCGACAGAGAGCCACGTAGAGCTGGACGTGGCAGAAGACGGGCTTGGGAAAGAGGACGCCGACCTCGCGGGGCGTCTGGCCCTGGCTCTTGGTGATCGTTTGGCGTCGGCGGGCCTTACGGGATACAGGTTGGAGGAGCCTCGGTGACAACGACACGATCGATCATGTATCTGGTACCGTTGCAGTGGCCGTGCGACGGGTCGAGGTTGCGAAGACATTAAGCTCGCGATCAAAGTCAGCATGCCGTTGGTTGTCAGGGAGTTGAAAACTCTACTGTAAAGAGCGAGGCGTCGTCTTCCGACCCAGCCTAGTCAGCCGAAAAGAACTCCGACGCCTCGTCTCCGGGAAAAAAAGGCCGCGGTCATGCGCGCGTTGTCAGCATCGACAACATCGTTTCGACGGGGCGTGAGAATGGCGCGCTGAAAGAGCCGCCGCGGGTCGTGGAAATAGTCTGCGAGGTCGCCGTAGACGGCTTGGAGGATCACTGTCTGGCTCTCGCGCCTACCTGATCCTTACTCTCGCGCCTACCTGATCCTTACCCTAAATCGAGGGACAAACAGACAGACAAACAAACAAACAGACAGACAAACATCTGTCGATTAGTAGTTAGGACAAGTGCAGGCCAGTAAGTTCACCTAGTCCCAATCTCTAACCCCAGTAAGTTCGGCGTAAACCCACTCGTGCTCACACCCACTCACCCCACTCTCCTTTGAGCTCGTCGCTCTCACCCCCGCCAATCCAAGCTGCTTTGATCCGCACGCGCCGCCAACCCTTGAGTTTACTCTAAACACCCCAGAAAGTTCACCTGGTCCCAGTTAGTTCACCTGGTCCCAGTTAGTTCACCTGGGCACTTAGTTCACCTAGTCCCAATCTCAAACCTCAGTAAGTTCACGTGGTCCCAGTAAGTTCACCTACCGTGCGCGTGTAGACGCCGGGAGGGGGCTTATCGGTATTGCGCAGCACGTGTGGGGTAGGGTGGAGTCGTCGACCCAGATGATTATATCCTCGGGGTTGCCGATCGACAGGGAGCCACGTAGAGCTGGACGTGGCAGAAGACGGGTTTGGGAAAGAGGACGCCGACCTCGCGGGGCGTCTGGCCCTGGCTCTTGGTGATCGTTTGGCGTCGGCGGGCCTTAAGGGATACAGGTTGGAGGAGCCTCGGTGACAACGACACGATCGATCATGTATCTGGTACCGTTGCAGTGGCCGTGCGACGGGTCGAGGTTGCGAAGACTTTAAGCTCGCGATCAAAGTCAGCATGCCGTTGGTTGTCAGGGAGTTGAAAACTCGACTGTAAAGAGCGAGGCGTCGGCTTCCGACCCAACCTAGTCGGCCGAAAAGAACTCCGACGCCTCGTCTCCGGGAAAAAGGCCGCGGTCATGCGCGCGTTGTCAGCATCGACAACATCGTTTCGACGGGGCGTGAGAATGGCGCGCTGAAAGAGCCGCCGCGGGTCGTGGAAATAGTCTGCGAGGTCGCCGTAGACGGCTTGGAGGATCACTGTCTGGCTCTCGCGCCTACCTGATCCTTACTCTCGCGCCTACCTGATCCTTACCCTAAATCGAGGGACAAACAAACAAACAGACAGACAGACAGACAGACAGACAGACAAACATCTGTCGATTAGTAGTTAGGACAAGTGCAGGCCAGTAAGTTCACCTACTATCTCAGTAAGTACACCCTCAGTATCACCTGGTCTGTCACCTAAGTCCCAACCTAACCCCAGTAAGTTCGGCGTAAACCACTCTCTCACATCCCCTCACCCCACTCCCAGCTCGCTCTCACCCCGCCTCCCATGCTTTGCTCCGCACACGCCGCTAACCTTTGAGTTTACTCTAAAAACCCCCAGTTCACTAAGTCAGTAAGTTCACCTGGTCAAGCTAGTCCTAGCCAGGTTCACCTGGTCAGTAAGTTCACCTACAGTGCGCGTGTAGACGCCGAGGGGGCTTATCGGTATTGCGCAGCACGTGTGGTAGGGTGGAGTCGTCGACCCAGAAGAGCATATCCTCGGGGTTGCCGATCGACAGAGAGCCACGTAGAGCTGGACGTGGCAGAAGACGGGCAAGAGGACGCCGACCTCGCGGGGCGTCTGCCCTGGCTCTTGTTGATCGTTTGGCGTCGGCGGGGCTTAAGGGATACAGGTTGGAGGAGCCTCGGTGACAACGACACGATCGATCATGTATCTGGTACCGTTGCAGTGGCCGTGCGACGGGTCGAGGTTGCGAAGACATTAAGCTCGCGATCAAAGTCAGCATGCCGTTGGTTGTCGGGGAGTTCAAAACTCGACTCTTGAGAGCGAGGCGTCGTCTTCCGACCCAACCTAGTCGGCCGAAAAGAACTCCGACGCCTCGTCTCCGGGAAAAAAGGCCGCGGTCATGCGCGCGTTGTCAGCATCGACAACATCGTTTCGACGGGGCGTGAGAATGGCGCGCTGAAAGAGCCGCCGCGGGTCGTGGAAATAGTCTGCGAGGTCGCCGTAGACGGCTTGGAGGATCACTGTCTGGCTCTCGCGCCTACCTGATCCTTACTCTCGCGCCTACCTGATCCTTACCCTAAATCGAGGGACAAACAGACAGACAGACAAACAAACAAACAGACAGACAAACATCTGTCGATTAGTAGTAGTAAGTTCACCTAGCTCACACCAACTCCTTTGAGCTCGTCGCTCTCGCCTCCGCCAATCTAAGCTGCTTTGATCCGCACGCGCCGCCAACCTTTGAGTTTACTCTAAATACCCTTTACTCTAAAAGCCCCAGTATGTTCACCTGGTCCCAGTTTCACCTGGTCACTCAGCTCACCTAGTCCCAATCTCCAACCCCAGTAAGTTCACCTGGTCCCAGTAAGTTCACGTACAGTGCGCGTGTAGACGCCGTGAGGGGGCTTATCGGTATTGCGCAGCACGTGTGGGGTAGGGTGGCGTCGTCGACCCAGATGAGTATATCCTCGGGGTTGCCGATCGACAGAGAGCCACGTAGAGCTGGACGTGGCAGAAGACGGGCTTGGGAAAGAGGACGCCGACCTCGCGGGGCGTCTGGCCCTGGCTCTTGTTGATCGTTTGGCGTAGGCGGGCCTTAACGGATACAGGTTGGAGGAGCCTCGGTGACAACGACACGATCGATCATGTATCTGGTACCGTTGCAGTGGCCGTGCGACGGGTCGAGGTTTCGAAGACCTTAAGCTCGCGCTCAAAGTCAGCATCCCGTTGGTTGTCAGGGAGTTGAAAACTCGACTGTAAAGAGCGAGGCGTCGGCTTCCGACCCAACCTAGTCGGCCGAAAAGAACTCCGACGCCTCGTCTTCGGGAAAAAAAGGCCGCGGTCATGCGCGCGTTGTCAGCATCGACAACATCGTTTCGACGGGGCGTGAGAATGGCGCGCTGAAAGAGCCGCCGCGGGTCGTGGAAATAGTCTGCGAGGTCGCCGTAGACGGCTTGGAGGATCACTGTCTGGCTCTCGCGCCTACCTGATCCTTACTCTCGCGCCTACCTGATCCTTACCCTAAATCGAGGGACAAACAAACAAACAGACAAACAGACAGACAGACAAACATCTGTCGATTAGTAGTTAGGACTTCGGGGCGGTCGGTTATTAAAGGTTGACTGGTAAGAGGGGGGGGGCTTTGAAGTCGAGCTAGGGTTAAAAAACGTCTGATCCTTGACCCGACGACGAGAAGATGATGAGAGGATGGCGGCGCCTCGTGGTGGCGGGCGTCGCTGTCCAGGTGGGGCTCATGCTGCTGCACAGGCCGGGAGAAGAGCGCAACAAAGCGGGTGAGCTGGTTCCGCCGGCGAAGGCATCAGGTCGGCCAGCAGGCGAACTGAAAACGTTCGTGTCAAAACCGTCGCAACAACAACAACAACAACAACAGGGAAACAAAAACGAGAACAAGAGCGCGGTGCCGCGGTCGGCGCTCGCACGGCAGTACGCCATGCTGACGCGACTCGGGCAGCCTCCGCGGGCGTTGTCGGCGTCGCAGGTGTTCGCGTACGAGCGTCGGAAGGCGCGATATCACGCGATGGCGTGGTTTCGTCGGTCGCGGCGGCTGTTGGAGCGGTGCGAGCGCGCCAAGGCGTTGCGGCGGAGTGAGATCGCAGACGAGGTGGCGAACTTCACCGAGGAGGAGTTGGATGACCTGTCGAAGGTGCGATGGTTCGTCGTGAGCGACCGCAAGGACTTCTCGGGTTTCGTGCGCGAGGAGTTACTGGAGTGCGTCTCTCTCTCTCTCTGTCGCGCGCGGCCTCACGTCGGCGGCGTAGGCTCGGGCTGTGCGAGGCGCCGTTGAACGAGAGCCACGCTCGCCTGGACTTTTACGTTGGCGAACAATTCGAGAGCGAGAACGGGCCGTCGTGGGCTCGGCGGATCTACGATCTGGTCGCGTCGGAGAACGCGTCGGTCGGGGCGATCGACGGACTGATGGCGGGATTCGGGTCAAAGGAGTCGTACGCGAATCTCTTTTGGTACTGCAAGGAGTTGAGCAAGGAAATGCACGATCGGAGGGTATTGTGCCCCGCGGCCTGGCTCCCGGCGTTCAACGTCTTTGGCGACGAAAACAGGAGGTCTGTCGGGTTTCGAACTGGTCGGATAACGGCGAGCGACGTCCCGCATTTCAAAGGGCTCTACGACCTCGTTCGCGGCGCCAGACCCCCCACCTGGTGGATCGTCAAGCCACAGAAGGGCACCTTCTTGAGCCAGGGCATGCACCTCTCGCAACTAGCCAAAGCCGACGTCAACTCGGAGGCTTCGCTCCTCGACTGGATTTCCGCCAACGTCGTCGAGCCAAGCTGCAGGGAGAGGTACGACCCGCACAAGTGCGACCGTCGCCTCGTCACCTTCCAGATCTACGTCCACAAGCCCGCGCTCTTCCACGGTCGCAAATTTGACGTGCGACTCTGGTTCGCGATGACCTCCGTCGACCCGCTCCGCGTTTTTCTTCTCCGACACGGCTACCCCAAAGTTTCGAGCAGAGCCTACGTCCCGCGCGACCTCGACGACCAGTGCGTCCACATCAAGATGCTCTTGGATCCCGAGTGTAACGTGACGACGAGGCAGTTCAAGGACGCCTTTCCCTTCGGCTTCCCGCGGAGCACGGCCAGCCCCGTGTTCTTCCAGGGCCTCGAGTTCCCCGGCTTGCGAGAAAGCGCGCCCTCGTCCTATAACCCGCGCGAGATGTCGCGCTCCTCCTACCGCACCGACCGACGACGCCCGCGCGATTGGCCCGTCAAAGAGCAATTTTGGAGCCGCCGCGTCTGGCCCTCGATCGAGGCTGCCGTCTCGCGCGTCGTCATGCTCGCGCGCTCAAAACTCGCGGCGGCGTCGGCACAGAATGGTCCTAGGAGTAGTAGGAGTAGTAGTAGGAAAGCCGCCGCCGCCTTTCGCGTCTTCTCCTTGTTGTCGCCAGACGTCACCCTCGACGACAAGGGCCGCGTCTACGTCGAGGAAATCAACACCAACGGCTTGATGATGGGAACGCACGCCAATTTGGGCGGTTCCGGCAACCTCTTCTTCGACGATTCTTACGTCAAGAGCTTGCTTCAAATCGTCGGCGCCGACGCCTACCCAAACGCCTCAGCCTACCAAGCGAACCTCGACCGCGCGATCGACGCCTTCTGCGACAAAACGGAGGAGGAGGAGGAGGAGGAAAGCCTCCATTGTAGCTCGCTCGAACGCGACGAGCTCGCCCGCGCCGTCCACGAGGAAGCTCACGCCGGCAACCACTGGTACCGCGTCTACCCGCCGATCGCCTGCTTCGAGCGCGCCGACCTCGACCGCTGCAAACTCGCCTCCGATCAAACTACCCGCGCCTGGCCCAACCAGGCCACCTTTTCCGCCTCTGACCTCCGCGCCGTGCGCGAAACGCCTCTCGACATCATCGTTCGTCGCTTCCTCGCTACCACCGACACCGAGCTCATCCACGGTGTCCCCCAGGTACCGGGGCACGCCCGATGGCCGCCTCGCGAGTTCGACGCGACCTCCTCCATTTGATTTCGATTTTCCGCGGCCAGCTGGCATTCTTCTTTTTTGAGACAGCTGGCCGATCCGAAAACTATTACAAGCCAAGCTTCGAATCAAACCCGGAAGACCCACCCGCGAGCGAGCGAGGCAACGCGCCAAACGAGTGGGCTTCTCATTGATCCCCTAGTACTCGTTGCCGTGACTCAAAGACAGACAAGCTTTGGCGCGTCATGCATCTCAGCGTGCGGACCAACTAAGTGTATCCGCCGTTTTATGGTTGGAGGGGCGCTCCTTAATATATTTCTCAAGTCTGGTTGCTCTCGAGAACACGTTCAACAGAGGACTGGGCTCTTAGTGGCCGCACCAAAAGAGCACGCTGTCCGGTTTACGCTACGCTCGAGCAGAACGTTGTAGTGCGCGCGAGCTCGCTCGAACACCTCGAGGTGGCTGGTCCCAGCGGCACTTTCGCGCTCACGGCGAGAAGGTTTTTCAGACCAATGAGCTCCAAGCGGTTTGTGTGCCACCACAAATAGGCTTAAGGAGTGAGCTCAAAGCAGAAGGGAGGGTAGGAATGCCGGTCCTGGTGTGCGCGAGTGCCCGGGGCTATATATACCCCTGTGCTTCCCCATCATAGTGAAACGTGAACATCTGGGGCGAGTCAAGCATGTATGTGTCATGTATGTGTATGCGAGACGATGGGGACCCAGCAGACGACGACGCCATCTGCTTAAGATGAACATCTGCGTCGGAGATGAACACCCGGTCCTGGTAAGTGAAAGCGCCCAGATGAGGGGGGTCTAGTGTTTGTACTAGACTATGGGGCTCCAGCAGTTGGCGACGGCAACAGCTTCGTAGACACTCACACACTCCTTGCGACGCAGCGGTGGAGCGGATTCGAACGCGCGATCCACCTCGAGCGCTTTAAGGGCCCATAACCAGAAGGGAGGGTAGGAATGCCGGTCCTGGTGTGTGCGAGTGCCCGGGGCTATATATACCCCTGTGCAAAGGTTAAGGCGCGCATCAGTACTGGCTTGTACCACCAAAGGGCGGACAAAAAGGAAAAGAGGCGAAACTCTAAGAGGTTAAGGGCAAAGCGTTCGCGGAAAGGGAGGCAGATCAGAGCGGCCGATTCAGAGCGAGTGTAACGGAGAGCGGGGTGAGTGAGGACACGTGAAGAATACGGGGGGGCGCAGGCCGTTCGTTGGGGCGGCAGACCGCGAGCCCAGCCGACTGACTATAAGGGAACGGGAGTACACTAAAGGGGTACAGCGTTGCACCTTCACTCCGCAGAGTAAAGAGAATAGGACAAAAAAACCCAATTCTACTTTACTTTACTTTAATTTGCCTTACCTTACCTTACCTTACCTTGCCTTGTACTTTACCCCTCTCGTTCGCTGTGCCTAGAGTCAAGGGTTCTAGTTTACCCTCGTAGTGAGAGGGCGAAGGGTGCAAACGCCCAAGAAGATCGAGAAAGACACAAACTACGGATTCCTGCCCAAGCTCACCAGATTCGGAAAAGAGCTTCTGCGAACGAGTCATCTCGGCAGGTAGCATCGTTGTGACCGAGGGTTCCTCGCTGGCTGGCGACGAAAAATGCGACATGCTCGCCCTTTTGCGCGTGAACCGCGAGTTCATGGAGTGGGCCTGAGGCAAATGCAGCAAGATAGCCACTCTCACCGACGTGACCACGATCCCCGCCGAAGAAAACCAGGAGGACGACACGGACTCGCCGGAAGTGGGACGGCTTGCGGCGGCTTGCGAATGGATTCGGCAGATACAAAAAAGAATGCAAGCCTACTTCACTTTACTTTACTATACGTTATTGGTGGTCACGTGACTTTACCTTTAACGTTGGCCCGAGTAAAGTTTTCTACTTTACCGCATATTTACCGTATATTAAACTTAAAGCTGCCGTAGCCGAAGAAGCTGGAGCGGGTGAAGGAGTGGAGGTAGTCCCCCTCTCGTGTTCAGTGTCGGTAGACACAGCAATCCCCCTCTGCAACGCATCACGGGGGGTGAAAGGCTAACACGAGGTTAAGGGCAGAGCGCCATAGAGGGTTAAGGAGTAAAGTCTAAGAGGTTAAGGGCAGAGCAGGCGCATTTCAGATTGGCGGGGGTCGGATCGTCGAGCTGAAAGGTGAGCTGGCGCGATTGGGAGGAAGGACGTTGACGCAGGCCGTTTGTAGGGGACGGCCGAGCGCGAGCTTAACCGTCCGGGCGCCGCCAGGGATCCGGCGGCCGCGTGACGTAGGGGCCGTTTCTGTAAAGGTTAGAGAGAAAACTCAAAGGTTAAGGGCAGGGCGGAAATTGTAGGGACTACTGGCTGATCTGGAGAAGCCGTCCCTATTGTTACCGCTATACAGGGCGTAGCGTAAGCGGTGGCTGAGGTCGGTAGTGTACGATGATGTTGACAGGCTGTAACATTGCAGTGCGTTTCGTGCCGTTGTCTCGCGCCTTACCTAGCTTCGCTCGCCGTATTGCAGACTACATCGTATTCCAGATATCTCGCGTTATACTTTAGTGCTGTGCCCACAGGAAGCTCTTTCTCGCTTCTCCCTCCTCCGGTAGCAACCTCACCCTTTCATGTCGTTCTTAGAACCCCCACTTTTTGCTCTAAGAGGCTGGGAGTTGCTTGCCAGTGCTTCCCAGGCTTGCGCCATATCATCATCATTTATAAAGCCTGCGTCTGAGGGGCCGCCCGGCGCGACTAAGGGAGCGTCTCGTGGGCTTTGGATCGCGGAAGCCTCGCGACGCTGTCAAAAATGTGACGAATGGTGTCGTACTGTGGGTCATCGGTTGCGTCTTTGCGCTCTAGGAACTCGCCCCAGGCCAGAGTGAATCGCTCGGAGGCCCAAGTCTTCCATTCGGCACCGAGGGCGCGTGGATGCAAATCGGCGAAGCGGGACATGTTGGCGCTGAGGATGGGTTTGTTTCCCAGGAGATCCGGGACCGCGGGCGGCTTGTGCTTGTCGGTTGTGGATCGAACGAGGTGAACGTCGGCCAGGCCGCTGTTTTTGACTGTGTGGGTTGGGAGGTTGGGGTCGTATTTAATGCAGTACTCGAGCCACTGGGCGGCCTCGACGAGATGTCGAAGCCGACGGGGAGCGGTCTCGTTCATCTCGATGGCTCGTTCGAGCACATAAGAAGCACGTTCGGCGACATGATCGAAGACCTCGCGGGTGATGGTCCATTCCCACGTTTCGCGCGAATAGCCCTCCTCTTCGAATGGGAGGCGACGGAATTGGTCGAGCGTGGCGTTCCAGACCCGGCGACTGTCGAGGATATATTTGTGAAGGGAAGGGACGTCACCTAAAGCGAAGACTTTTGAGACGAGGCCATGCGGAACGAACTCGTAGGCGCTCTTGTAGCCTTGGTCGGCGAATGAGAGCTTGCCCCCGAGGTAGATTCCCGGGAAGCGCGCGTAGTTGGCGTCCAGCAGTCCTCGTATGTCAAAGGCGCCCTCGGCCCAGGCGACCGTGTTTTCTTTCGTGTAGTGCGTGCCCGGCCAGGAGATGCCAGGGTATAGCTCGCGCTTTGTTTGCCACCAACGATAGGTCATCATAGAGAGCTGGAGCACGGTGATATCGGGTCGGAAACGCTCGCATATCTGGGCATAGCGCACAGACGTCCACTGTTGGTCGTAGTTGACCAAGAGTAGCGCGTCTCGAGGAAGCGGGGCCAGAAGGGCCCGGGCATAGTCGTGGAAGTACCAAGCCGGAGGCGATCTCGCGAGGCCGAACCTCCAGCTCAGAGTGCCGGCCGGCGCTCCAGGGTCATCAGCATGCGGGCGCAAGCCGAGTCGCAGCTGCAGAGCGATAAGAACGATGCTCGCTCGGGCTGCGAACTTGTGGTGCGAGGGTGTGTCGGTGGTCTTTCCGTCGCTAGCGGCCAGCGGTGACACGGAGGGAAGATTACGTGGCACAACGTGCGCCACTACAACAGCGACGGACTCGACGCCAATCCCGGCACTCAAACACACGAGTATGTTGGGTTGCATCCAGAAGCGAGAGTGGATGCCAAAGAGCAGTGGATCGCTCAGTGGCAAGTTCGCAAGCGCGTGAAAGACGACGAGATAGAATGCAAGTGTCGCGACCAACGCGGCACCAACGTAAGCGGAAGGATCGTCGTTCGTCTCAGCGGCGGAAAAGGCATTATCGACTCCGCGGGATGAAGCGCGCTTGGATTCGTTGTAGGCTTGCATTCTCGCTCTCCGCCGTGCTTTGCTTGATTTCTGTGCGGCCATTGGCGACGAGGAGTCGCGCTGCACCGCGACTGGCCTCTGCAGAGGTGGGTAGAAGAAGAGCAACACCAGGAATCCAAAGACGGACAGTGCCGGGAGCAGCATGCGGATCGAGGATTGGCGGTACGCGACGTCACGGCCATACGCCCGGAGGCGAGGGCCAAGCCCTTCTGAAGCGCCCGCACTGCCCGAGTAGAGCCGCAGCGTCCCGTAGTCTTTCCGTAATAAGTGATGAAAGAACCCACGAATAGAGGTCACGTCGCCCCACGAGCCCGGTCTCGGATGGAGAGCGGCTCGAAGCGGTAGGTACGCGTATGGCGCCAGACCGAGCGCGACCAACGTCCCGAGTAGCACAAGTTCCTGGGGTCGGCGTCGGAGCTCGTCGCGAAGCACAACGAGCATCCAGACGACCATCGGGACGACAAACAAGATCGCTGTGTGCTGGTTTGTGAGCGCCAACCCGCACCACAGCGCGCCTCGTCGTATTGATGCACGCGTTCGATTTACCGCGAAGTCAATGGCGGAGCGCGTGATCAGCGTGTTCAGGAGATTGTTCAGCGAAAAAACCTCGGAAGTCGCTGCGTATTGCCACACGAGTGGAGAGAACGCGTAAAGGCCAGCAGCGGCGGCACCAGACCAGCGTCCACTGTCGACACCGAATAAAATTTTGCAGAGGTCGCGCACGGTGCCCGCCAAGACTGCGGCCGCCGCAGCTCCAAAGGCAGCACATGCAACATTTGCCCAGGCTGCAGGCGTCTCAATCGCGAGACCGGGCACCATGGGTAGGTGCAGCACGGGATGCATGAGCATTGTAAAGAGTGGATAGCCTGGCGGATGCGCCGTGCCAAGGTGGCACGCCTCGGCAAGAAGCTCGCCACTGTCGCCGCCGGCCACCGAGGGTGCGACCGTTATAATGTACATCAACCACACTCCGATGAAGACGCACAATTCGTCGACCCAGCACGGCGACGTTCGCCGACGTTCGTCCATTATTCTTCTTCGGCTAGCGCCGACACCCCAATTCCTGCATGATGGGGAAAGAAACGGAATTTCTGACGGTTAAAAAATGGGAAGCCTGCCCGATGGTGCACTTTGCTTCCTCCAGCTTAAATCTGAGTCAGCTTGGCGTCATAAGCTTTGGAGAGAGAGAGATTCTGACGTTGCAGCGCATATTTCGAAATCAGGATCAGCACCCTCTGGTTCTATTCCCTGCTTCTCCGGAGGACTGCTGCGCCGAGCGCGGTCGTGCGAGGTGGGAACACGTCGCCGACCCTCTCGCCTTGGGCTACGACGCGCGCCGGGGCACATCGAGACCAGCGGCACTCGTTTGAAAGCCGTCGCGAAAATCCGTCCAAACCCTAGCTCAACACGTTTTGAGGCCACACTGCCCGAACGCCGAGGGACTTTAGAGAATACTCAAAGCCACGTCGTCGGGAGCTTCCCCCGGGCCTGTGGGCGGCGGTGTTCCCTATAGGCTGCCCATCGTGATCCGCTACACCTGCTCGAGCACGTGCCATGCCGCGTTTGTTCGCTCTCGACAGAAAGGACCTGCTGGTGAAGGCAGTACTGGCCACCGGCACGCGCCGGCAAGTCTGGTCGGATTGGCGCCTAATGAAGGCCCTTCTCGCACGCGACCGGTCGAAGAACCTCCGACGCACGAGGATCGACTTCCTGAATTCGGCGCTTGGACCGCGCCTGAAATCTAGCGAATACATCGACAACGCGAATGGCGTCTAAAGGCGCCACTACTTTCTGAGCAAGGAGTGGCGCTGTGCCTACGTCATCTTGCTGGAGGGAGAGACGCTGCCTTGGCCGACCGCCCGAATTCCGTTTCCGAAGGCTACGGATGAGACGTCTTGGGCCACCGATGGCGAAAACGAGCCCGCAGCCCTTCGCGTGAACCAGCGCTTGCGATTCTGCCGGCTCCGGCGTCCGGCTCGGCAGCCCCGGTCGTGCAGAGCGCCGACACCGGCCGGGCTCGAAGCCCGTCGCCGACGCCGTCGTCCGGGAGCAAGCGACGTGTCCAACACGGCCGAAGCCACGCCGCGCCACCTCGACAGAAGGGTCGAATGAGTGGTCAGGAAGATGACGGCGAATACCGCGACAGCGACGAGATGGACGCGGAGTTGACTTTGGAGGAACTGCAAAAGCGGCTCCGTGATTATAAAGCTCTGGTGAAGACGCTACGCATGACAGTCAACCGCCTGTATTGCGAGCTGGACGAAAAAGACGACAAGATCACTGCCCAGCAAGAAGAAGTCCGTCGCGAACAGGCCGAACTTGATACTGTTCGACTTTCGTACCAAAGCACCGGTGCCGGAGAAGAAGATGATGATGCGGCGGAGCTGACTTCCCAACGTCTATTAGAGCTTCTCCGACCACTACTTATGGCTGCGCGCGAAAAGCTTCCGCGAGGACGACATCGGCGATGCGACCTCCTCGCCGACTTCGCATCGAGACTCCCGTCGCACGAGCGTTCGGCTTTGATGCCGATGTTGCCGGATGAAGCAGCCAAAGAGCAGCTTGAACATGTTTACGAAATGTTGGTCGGTTTCGTTGTATACAAGTCTCTTAAGGGCAGGAGTTTTCGTCTGATGTGGCACCTTTGGGGAGAGAGAGATAGGGTCTAGTTTTAGGGTGACTGTTTTCTACAAAGCTAGAGGAGGTATTTGCCCCTCTTCTAGTTGCCCCTCTTCTAGTGCAATCTGCTGGGCAGATAGGAGGATGCGTCTGTCCCTAGACACGCACGATCCCCCCCCCCCCCAGTCAATCTGGCCGCGAGGTATCCTCTCTTCCTGCGGTAGGCGAAAGAAAGGTCGCCGGGGTGGCGCAGGCGGCGCGGTAGGCGAAAGAAAGGCCGGCGGGGTGGCGCAGGCGGCTTCCCGTACACGTGTACGGGCTCTCTTCTTTCTCACCGAAAGAAGAAGAAGAACGCTGAAATCAAAGAGCTGCCCAAAAAAGAAGCAGCGCATAATAATAAAAATAATCATTAATTCGTATGTTTCGTATATTATACGGCGGCGGAACAATCGTGCGGCGTTCGCAATTATCACCTAAAAGGTGGAAGGACGAGGTGGGTGTTCTTTCTCTCTCTCTCCTTCCTTCGGACAAGAAAGAGAGGGTGCCCCGAGCGAGCGACTTCGGGAGGGAATCGAAGACGGGCGTAAAAGCAAGCTCCTGTACTCACTAATAATTTCGAGGCATGCCGGGACTTGCCCACAGGTTGTCGCGAAAAGGTTGAAGTTGTGTGGTCAGGTTTAGTTGAAGTGCCCGGAGGCGAGGTTGTAGGGTTCTCGGAAAGAGGCGCGTGGCAACGGTAGTCAGAATCAGCTTGTAGTAAGAAGTTGTAATTAGTTCCGCGTGTTTTCTGTACTGTAATTGAGGGATTCGTTCCGTAGGTAAATTCCCGTGCATTTTCACTTCACTTGTTTTCAGGAGAAACTGCCACGATGCGGAAGCTAACCCCGAAGTAATACGCTGGAGAGAGCGCTGGGGGCGTTCAAGCTGTTGGCGCGAGAAGAGGTTGTTGAAAGGAATGGTTCCGAGGCCAGAGGTGTGACGGTCGGGCGACGCGTCGAGCGAAGGGGTTGTTTGTACCTCTCTCTCTTACTCTCGCAATGAGTAGCGAGCGGCTCGAGGTGGGCGACATGGTGGAGGTGATAGACACGGTGCAGGGGTGGACGCCGGCGGTGATCCTGGGGACGTACGGTGACGAGGCGGTGTACGACGTGAGCGCGCGGCTGCAGGAGACGGTGCACCTGGGCGACATCGCGGCGACGCTGTCGGTGGTGTGCGGGGGATCGAGGGACTCCAAGGTGGAGATGGCTTTGCCGTTTTATTCGAGCGGGGGAGGGCTCGCGTTGAGCGCGCTCGCGGCGTACCTGACGTCGGTGTTCAAGGCGTTGTTCGAGGCGCAGCCGAGCGCGCGGGGGGACGCCTCGCCGCAGCACCTGGGTCTGGTGACGGCGCGTCGCGCGTTCGACGAGAACGGCGTTTCTCACGACGACGAGTTGCCGATCTCGCTGTTCCGGGCGTGGTACTCGAACGAGGGCGCCGCCCGAAGCACCGAGGTGGAGGCGAGCGAGGAGGAGATGGGGACCGAGGAGGCCGCGGCGGCGGCGGAGCTTGCGCGGCAGTCGTTCGGGACGATGTACGTCGAGGACGCGTACGAAAGGCTCTCTCGACGGGCGGTCGACGGCAAGATATCTCGGGCGGCGTTCGAGGCGGCACTCGGGGGGCGGTCGTCGCTGGCGGCGGCGACGCTGTTCAAGGCCTTCGACACGGACCACGACGGAGGGATCGATCTCGCCGAGCTCGCCGCCGGGCTGAGCGTCTGGTGCCGCGGGTCGCGGCACGAGAAAATTCGCGCGGCGTTCAGGCTCTTCGACGCGAACGGCGACGGCCGGATCGACGAGGGCGAGATGTCGCGCTACTTCGCCTCGGTGTTCCGCGTCGCGCTCCCCGACAAGCAGACCTCCCCCGAGGCCCTCGGCAAGGCGACGGCCCGCCACGTCTTCGCGACGGCCGACACGAACGACGACGGCGTCCTCAGCTTCGACGAGTTCGCCAAGTGGTACGAGGCCAACTCGTCGCCCGTCGACGCGCTCGTCGCCAACGCCGACGTCGTGCGCGTCCTGAGCGCCGCCCTCCGCGGCCGCGACCCGCGCGAGGTCCATGCCATTCTCATGGCCCGCGCGCGCGACAACCGCCTCTCGCGCGCCGCCTTTTGCCGCGCCTTCGAGCACCTGGCCGCCTCGTCCGACCTCGACGCCGTGCTCTCGCGCGCGTTCGACATGTTCGACGCCGACGGCGACGGCACCGTCGATTCGAGCGAGCTCGCCGCCGGCCTCGCCGCGCTCTGCGGCGGCGAGCGCGACACAAAGGTCCGCTTTTGCTTCGATCTCTTCGACGCCGACGGCGACGGCTACGTCGGCCGGGACGAGCTTCGCTCGTGCCTCGCGGCCGTCTTCAGGGTCGTCGAGGCCAACGGCGCCGCGCCCGACGACCTCGCGGCTGCCACCGCCGACACCATTTTTGCCAAGGTAGACACCGACGGCGACGGCCGCGTCTCCTACGACGAGTTCGACGCGTGGCTCTCGCGAGCGCGCGACGACGACGACGACGACGACGACGACGTCGACGTCGACGTCGACGACGACCCGACCGTCGTCGCCCGCGTTACGCCCGACGACGAGCCCGACCCCAGGCCCTCGCGCGCCGCTGCCTCCAAGCAGCCCACCGCGCCCTCGGACCTCGCGACCGCGCGCCGTCTCCTCGGTCTCGCCCAGCTCTCGGTCGACGAGCTCGTCGACGCCTTCTCGGAGGCGGCGCCGTCTGGCTCCGTAACGCGTCGCGGCTTCGCCCGAATCTGCCGCCGCGTCGCGCGCCTGTCGGGCGATGTCCCCGATCTCAGCGCCACGGCCGACCTCGCCCTCAAAATCTACGACGCCTTTGACCCCGACGGCGCCGACGACGTCCAGCTCGTCGACGTCGTCGCCGGCCTGGTCTCCCTCGCGGACGCGCCCGCTCGCGAAAAGATCGCCGCCGCGTTCGAGCTCTTCTCGCCCGACGACCCCCGCCTCTCCAAGCGCGACCTCGAGCTCTACCTCCTCGACGTCTACCGCCTCCTCTACGCCGCCTCTCCTTGCCTCGAGGCCGCGATGGACTGCGGCGCCGGCCCCCGCGACCTCGCCGACGCTACCGCGGCTCTCTGCCTCGCCGAGCACCAAAAGAGAAACGGCCGACAAGACGACCTCCGCATCGACGTCGACGCCTTCCACGCCTTCATCGCAAAATCTATGCCTGCCGGACCCTTCCTCGACTGACACTGAAAGGTCTTCTCTTTTTTGTTGTTGTTTTTCCTCGCTGCTTCTTCTTCTTCTTCTCGCGAATGAATTTCTTTGACCGCCGCTCTGTTCTTTTTGGGCTCCAAAGCCATCAATGTTGTCTTGGGCGAAGAAACAAACGCGCCAAACAAAAAAAGAGAGGCAGGCATTTTCCCCTTCTTCTTCGTTTCCCTTTTTCGTCGTTCGACCGAGCGCGCGCGTGATCCATCCCGAAGGCTGCCCGTGCATTTCTTCGAGGCGGCCCCTTCTTTGCTTTTTACCCCCTTCTTCGCGACCTTCCCCCGAGGCCGCCCGCTCCCGACGTGCCTCGAAAATAGCGGCGTTCTCCCGGCGGGGAAAAAAAATTGACAGCGACGCCCCGTGAAGATCACCCATCTCCATATCCATCTCCATCTCCATCTCCATCCATCCGTCGGGGTGGATACGTCGATCGGCCGTTTTTTCGCGTCGGCGGCTTTGCTTGGACATTCACCACCTCCTCGGTGGCACCGCTCCTTCCCGCAGGCCGCACGACGCACTCTTTGACTCTGCAGTCTACTACTACTATTACTACTACTACGATAGTGTAAGAAAAAAAAATAGAACGTCGTCGTCGTCGTCGTCGTCGTTGTCGTCTACAGCCCGTCCCGTTTTTTAGTGCGCAGTTTAGTTCAATAAACGCCTAGGTCCGAGCAAACATTTCCTCCGTGAACGAACGCCAGGCGCGCGCCCTGCAGGCAAAATGCCAACGAACCCTCCGTCTCCCGGCCGCCGCGTTCCTGGCGCCACTCCGATGATCATGCTGTTATTAGGCTTGCGCTCGGTCGTTCTCCGCAAGCAGCCCGACGACGACGGCTAAAAAGGTGCTCTACCTCTACCGTTGTCCCCTTTGAACGACCCGCGTCTCCGATATTATGTTGTCTTCCCTCCTCGCACACCTCGCTCGCTCGCATTCCTCCCCGCGATCGCTCTGATCCCCAGGTTGTGAGATTACGCGCTGCCCCAGCTACATACATACCCGTTGAAGGAGGGTGGCTCTCTAAGTTGAACCTAACCCACGGCCCTCCGACGCCTCGGCTCGCACTCTGCCGTCCCCTGCACACGGCCGGCGTCCCCGTCTGCTTGTCTTCCCTGCTTTGACCCCGTCTGCTCCCACAATCAAAACATCCCCCCCTTCCACTTTTCACCACTGTTGTGTACTACTACTCCCTTACCCCGTCGTTCCAAGATGAGCGGTCTCGCTGTCGATATGATGGCGCAGGGCGACGAGGCGATCGCCGCCCCGCGGTCCGGCGAGGTGACAGGCCTGATCAAGCCGCCGCCCGACATTCGCGCCATCGTTGACAAGACGGCGCAGTTCGTCGCGCGGAACGGCAAGTCGTTCGAGTCTCGGATCCTCGCATCCCAGGAAGGCCAGTCGCAGAAGTTTTCCTTCATGAAGCCGACCGACCCGTACTACGGGTACTACGAGTTCAAAATCCGCGAGTGCGAGGAGAACGGCGGCGAGCTCAAGGCAGTGCAACCCGTGGCGCCCTTCGCCGAGCAGAAGCAGCAAGTCGCGGAGGACGTCGTGTCGGCGAGACCGTCGGTCGTCGAGCGCAAGGCGGGGCTCACGGCGCCCATCGCCCGCGCGCTCAAGGGGGTCGACACGACGGCACCCCCCAAACCGCTCGCGAGCGTGCCGAGCCACCCGACGGCGATAAGCCCGCTCGACAGCGAGATCATCAAGTTGACGGCGCAGTACACGGCAGCGAGCGGCCGCCAGTTTTTGGCGGGCCTCGCGCAGCGCGAGCAGCGCAACCCGCAGTTCGATTTTTTGAAGCCGACGCACGTGCTTTTTTCGTACTTCACGGCGCTCGTCGACGCGTACACCAAGGTTCTCGCACCCTCGGCCGAGCTTCGCGAGGAGCTCGAAAAGTGCACGCTCGAGGAGCACTGCCTGCGGCGCGCGACGCATCGCTGGGACTGGTCGAGACGCGCCGACGAGGCAAAGCGCCGCGAGAAGGCACAGCAAGACGCGGAGCGCGTCGCCTTCCAGTCGGTCGACTGGCACGATTTCGTCGTCGTCGAGGTGATCGACTTTCCCAAGGACGAGATGGTTGGCGCGCCGCCGCCGCCGCCCGGCGTAGCCGGCGACGAGATGCAGACCGACCTCGCGCCGCCGCCGCCGCCGCTGCTGCCCACGGCGGTCCCGCCGCCCCCTCCGGCGCTACCGCGCGACGACGATATCAAGATCGTGAGCGACTACGCGCCGCGCGTCGCGAGCGCCGCCGAGCGCCAGGGACCCAAGACGATGATCGACCCGCTCACCGGCAACGAAGTGCCTATCGACCGAATGTCCGAGCACATGCGCATCCAGCTCCTCGACCCGCGATGGCGCGAAGAGCAGAAGCGCCTGGCCGAGCGCGGCGACACGACCAACTCGTTGGCGGCGGGGGAACAGATCGCCCACTCGCTCTCGGCCTTCGCGCGCCAACGCAACGACATTTTTGGGTCGACCGAAGACGAGCAGGCCGCACTCCTCGACGAAAACAGGCTCGTCAAATCGAAGCCCGACGACGAGCACGGCCGCATCATCTGGGACGGCCACGGTTCCTCGATCAACCGCGTCCAGGCCAAAGTCCTCGGCATCCTCAACCAGGAACAGCAGGCCGGTCCCGACGACGCCGCCGGACGCCAAATCCCGGGCGTCGCCGCCCCAACCATACCGGGCTACGAACCACCGCTCGAGGGCGCGCCCCCCGGCCTGGGTGTTGCCGTAGTGCAACAGCAGCCACTCGCTCCGCAGGACGCCTCCGCGCCCCCTCCCCCGTCGGCGCCCGCCCCGACGTCGATTCCCCCGCGGCATCGGCAAGCGTTCCTTCCGCCGGCCGTGCCGCCCCTTCAAGGACTGCTGCCCGCGCATCAACAACCACCACCACCACCCGCGACGACCTACGCCGCTCCGCTGATGCAACAGCAACCACCCGAGACGACGACGGCGACCTACCCGCCGCAACCGCAAACGCTCGGCGCGCCCTCGTACGCCTCCCCCCTGATGCAACATCAGCAACCACTCGCGGCGTTGCAGCAGTACCCCGGCGCGACGGGGATCCCCCCGCCACCACCACCGCCGCCGCCGCCCGCGATACCGCCGCCGCCCGGTCGCCCGGGGCTGCCTCCCTCCGACGGAGAACCCGAGCCCAAGCGGCTGCGCGTCGATCCAGAGACCGGCCTCGTCTCCGAGGCCGACTTCGCCATGCTCGTCGGCGACGCCCCCCAATCAATCTCCGTCAAGGTCCCTGTAGACGACTCGAACCCCGCCTGGGGCCTCAAAGGCCAGTCCGTCCTCGTCGAGTGCAAGGCCACCGAGACCATCCGCAACGTCAAGGAGCGCCTCTCCCCCCTTCTCGGAAACATGCCTGCGAGCAAGCAGCAGCTCAAGAGTCCAACCCTCGGCTTCCTCAAGGACGCCCTCACCCTCGCCCACTTCAACATCAAGTCGGGCTCCACCATTGACCTCGTCGTACGTTCGCGCGGACGTCGCTGACGCCTCTCCCTTTTTACAACCATAATTATATGGCGGCGGCTCGGCTTGGGGAGCTCGGTCACTCATCACCCCCCAGGACTTTTCTGTCGTGCCTGGATATCCTGTTATTATTACATGAGGCCTGGCCGGTTTGCGAAGGGAGGGTGCTCATGATATAAGTGAAGTGCATATGGTAAAAATGATCCGGCCGCGCTAAGTTTGTGTGTGTTTTCCGTACGCTGGCGAGGAGGAGGAGACCTCGGTGTTCTGAATCCAGCGTGTGATGAGAATGCGAGATCGCCGGAGCTCCGAGAGGAGGAGGCCGAGGAGGAGAAAAAAACTAAAGCGGCGAAGGTCCATTATCCACTCACGACCTAGAGACACCGACAACTACCCCGAGACAAAGAGGAGCGCAGTGCGTAGTACCACCGAGGGGAGACAACAGACAATAAGGTTGTTTCTTCAAAAAACGTGGATGTGCGCGAGCAAGTCGGCGAAGGAGTATGTGGCAACGAGGAAGCCGGCGATAAAGCCGGCGATCTGTAGGTTGGACATGCCGGCGAAGGGCGAATTTTTGATCACGGGGGACCGCGCGTTGATCGAGTTGGCGAGTTTGGTTTTGGCGAGGGCCTTGCCGCGTTGGATTCCGGCTTGCTCCTTGAGGGCGTCGAGGCGCACGTCCTTGTTCAAGAAGAGGAGGACGTCGGAGGCCCCGAAGCCGAGGTCGTCGCCCTTCTCGAGATATGCGCCCTCTTGGGCGATGAAGTCAGGTTGCGCTTTGTTGGCAGCCACCGGGACGACGGCGATCGGGCCGACGTCGGATTCGAGGACGGCGCGGCCGACGTGCTGCACGAAGTCGAATCCGTCGTCTTCTGGCTTGACGACGAAGCGGCCGTCGCGCTCGCCGCGGCCCGACAGGCCGACGGCGAGCCGCAGGGTCTTGGGGGCAGCGTCGACGCTGACCTCCTTGAGCACGCCGGCGACGGGGGCGACGAAGCGGCGGCTCGCGTAGGGTCCCGGGACGAGGCGGACGACGGAGCCGCCCGCGAAGGCTGCCGCGTCTTCGGCCCCGAGGAGTTCCCGCGCGTCGGCGTAAACGTGGGTGTGCTGGACCCCGAGGTCTCCGACAATTGTGGCGTTCTCGTCGAGCGTGCGCACGGCGGCGATGGTCCCGTCGACGGGGCTGACGACCATAGCGTTCGACGACGGGTCGTCGACGGGCCGGCCCGCCGCCTTGACGGCGCGATTGAGGAACTGGTTGAAGGTGCGCCAGCCGCTCGGAGCGTTGAATGGGTGGCCGTCGACGAGGCTGTGGTCGAGCTCGTAGCTCCTCGCCGCCTGGAGCTTGTCCAGGAGTCCGTCGCCGAACGACACCGGTTCGTCGAGGAACGTGCCGAGGGCCGCGCTGAACTTTTTTAGCCACTCGCCGAACCAGGGGTCCTCGCGCAGCGACGCGTCGTAGTCGAGGTCCTCGTAGTTCTCGTCGAGGACCTCCGTCACCATGTGCTTGCGTGCGTGCGCGACGGCAACGTCCTCGATTCGCTGATCGAGCAAGTAGTAAAAATGGCAAGTCCGATCGAAGCCCTCGCGCGATGAATCGACGCCGTTCGACGCGCGCCACGGCTCGCGCCACACCGGGTCCTCGGGCTGCTGGGGCACCCACCGCGACAGCCGCGTCAAGTACTCGGCGTACTGCTCGACGTCCTGCGGCCACGGCAGCGCCGCGAACAGCTCGGGGTCCATCTCCGCCGCCGCGCGGTTCCGCGCCCGCGTCAGCGACGACTCCAACATCAACTGCAACGTGTGATCCCCGCCGAGCTTGTCGATTAGCTGCAAGATCAGCTGGTCGCATTCGGTCACCATGTCACCCGCGACAATCTCGCTCAGCACCTCCTTGGGCAACGCGACCGACTGAAGACGCCGACATGCAGGGCTCCTTCCGCGTGCTGCGTGCCCTCCAGGCACCACCAGCCCACCTACGCTTCTGATCGCAAGCAACAACACGACGACGACCATGTCGACTCTCTTTGGATTTCTTTCGCTTCGACACGCCGAACACACATCTGCTGTTGGGGCGCTTCTCAAAACTCGGAACCTCAACGGCAACGGAGACCTCAACGGCAACGAAACTGCTCGTGAGAATTCAAAATCTTCAACGGATCTAGTCTGCCTTTCCCCCAAACTATGAGACATCGTCATTGTCTGTCTTTAAATGTCGACTGCTAAGAGGGGGGTGTGTGCGGGGAGTCTGTCTGCTGCTGTTGTGCTCCCCGTGGTGGAGAGGGGAGTGCGCTGACAGCGTGTGACGACGCCGACGTGTTGTACGAGATGAGACGTTGCTCGGCACCATAAAAGTTCGTCCTCCTCTCGAGAATACTAAATCCACCTTCGTGCCACGAACCCTCCTAGTGGGCGCGGCGGCATATCTTCTATCATGCTGCTCGGCGACGACCATTAGGCGGGGAAATCGAGGAGGAGGAGGAGATGGAGGTGGGAGACCGGTGTGTCACGAATACAACGCGAAGTGGGGAGCGGCGGCGGCTCGTAGAAGGCAGCGCCCGAGGAGTTTCCTCAATTTTGGGCAACGTCGGCATGCCAGCAGACAGAATCATCATCGTAGGTGACGGCAATGGTGGCGCCGCGGGCGGGGGTACGCGAGGTCGTCGAGGACCGAGGACACCACGCCCGCGCACGAAGAAGCGCGGCAGAGAAGCGCGGCCCGTCGCGACGAAAACGACGACGACGACGAGTTCTTCTTGAGGGAGAAGAAAGCGCGCGAGGGGCGTCCAGCATGAGGGCACTGCGAGACGCGGGAGAGAGGTAGCGACGACGAGGGGACGCGCCCCCCGCGCCTCGGAGAAAGATGATAGGAAGACGAGAGCGAAGAAGAAGAGGAGGAAGAATCGTGCGGTGGTGGTGGTCCCAGGAGAGATGGTGGGTCGTGCACACAGACGCGGAGGGCACTTGCGCCGTGTGGTGGTTGATCTTATCGGCCGGAACGCTCGGCATACCACCAGAGCTTGCCCGACTGGGGCGTGCCCTGGGCAAAGTCGTCGAGGAGGGCGGGGGGCTGTTGGTCGCGGGGGAGGAGGGCGTCGGGCGTGAGCTTGGGTTGGAAAAGGTGTTCGTAGACGACAGCGAGGTCGAGGACACTGAGGTCTGAGACGACAGTGTCGGCGGGCGCGTCGGGCTTGGAGGGCCAAGAGAGGTTGAGGCCGCCGGCGCGGGGAGGCCTGGGCCTAGAGAAGGTGACCCGCTGCGGGGTCGAATGGCGCGTCCTGGGGTCGAGGGCGGTGAAGGGCGCCCAGGTCTGGGTGTGGAGGTCAAAGCGCATGGGAGGCTGCGGCGCGCAGTCGTCGACGTCGAACGCGCCGGCGAGGCGCGCGTCGAGGGCTTTGGCGATCGTGCCGGCGACGAGGATCGAGCGGTCGGGAAAGGCGACCACGGAGGGCTTGTCGCGGATGACAAGCGGGAAGTTGAGGGCCTTCCAGGTATTCGTGCCGAGGTCGTAGGAGAGGACGGCCTGGCACGGACTCCGTCTGTCGGCGGCGTCGCGCGCGACGGCGTTGGGGGGTCCGTGGTGCGGCGGCGGGGGCGGGGGCTCGCCGTCGTTCGCTGCCGCTGGGGGATGGTGCGCCGCAGCCGCCGCCGCCGCCGCCGTGCGGGCAGTGGTCTGCTGTTGCTGTTGTTGCTGGAGGGCCTCCCAGCGCGACGCGGGTCCGCCGCCGGCGAGGAAGATCGAGGTGCCGAGCGAGCACGACGCGGCGCAGCAGCGGTGGTAGTCCTCGGGAAGGTCGACGAGCCTGGTCGCGGCGGTAGCGAGGTCGACAAACTGCACGTAACACACGGGGTGCGAAGTGCCGTCGGCTTGGCGCGCGCACCCGCCGACGACGACGAGCTCGCCGCCGACGACCTCGCACGCCGCGTCCGACGTCGGGACGGGAAGCCGAGCGACAGAGAGCTGCCAGCCCCGGTCGAGACGCTTGGTGTCGAGGAGGAAGATGGAGTCGAGGGTCGCGCCCCCCGCCGCCGAGCCGCCGCACAAATACACGAGCTCGCCTCTGGCGCACGTCGCGCCTCCGCTCGAGACGTGGTTCGCGCTCGGCGCCGTCCGCGAGACGGTGAGGCGCCACCAGTCGATCAGATCCCATATCGCGATCGAGTCGCTGTCGCGCTCGAGCCACTCGAAGAAGAACCGGTGCCGCCCGACAGACACCGGCGGGCCTACCTCCCTACCGACGCTTCCCGCGCGACGGCGGACCAAAAAGCTCCGACCGCGGCCCCACGCCGACGAGTAGACGCGGTACGACGCGCCCAGCTTGTACGCGAGGCACGCTTCGGCGCTCGTCAGGCACTTTAATAGCGCCTCGGACCGCGACAAGTTACGCCACCCTCGGCACACCTCGCGATATCGCAAGAAACTCAAGGGACCATCGTCGTAGCCCGCGATCACGGTCAGCAACTCGGGGCTCGTCATAACCGTCGACGATGCGAGACCCCGCAATACGCCCACCTCGAACGCGTCGTCGATGCTCCCGGAGGACGACCGCTTGGGCGCTCGACCTCTGCAATCGACGCTCATCATCGTGTGTTGGTCTTTACCTTTGTAGTATGCCACGTCTTTATGCACTTCCGTGCTGGGCCAGACGCACCATGAACGAACGGACCCAGCAACGGACGTTTTTTTTTTTTTTGTAGTCCGACCTCGCAGGCTGCAGTGAGGGGGGTATTATTCGACTGGTGCGCGGGCTTGGCTTGACGCGGGGGGTGGTGACGTGGTGCGGCGGTCGATGGCGCGCGGGGCGGCGATGACCTGCCACGTCCAAGGAGCGTGCGTGCAGGGAGAGAGGAAAATAGAGGGACGCAGACACTTCATTAAAATTGCAGCGCGCGTCGTTATGAAATCATTCTTTCCTGTTCCGCCACACACAACGCGCGATGCTCTTGCTGGACCGACCATGGCGCGTTCAGTCAGTCTTTCCCAGGCGCATCCGAGGCTGACGAACTGCATGTTCGCGAGCAGCATGGGGCTTGCTTGGAATCTCGTTCTCGCGTAGTTGTTTACCAAACCCTCTTCACGAACTTGTGTGCACCTCTCCGTCACGACTCGCGACAACTACGACAGGTCGCCGCTGATCGCGGTAGACGCCATCCTTTTCCCGACGTGGGGGATGACTTCACCAAGGCGAGAGCTAGGTCTGCGGCGGGCACCAGTTGTGACGCTTGCCGCGCGTCTTTGCTGGTTGTCCTTTTAATCGCGTGTGCCCGGATGGACAAGCTCGAAACGCGAATTGGGGGGGGTGCGCGGTTGCGACGAGCTCGTCCGCGTGTGCACTGAGCTTTGCATGTTTTGGCGGATTCTTCGTCACGTGCAATCAGAAACCAGAAACCGAAGCGTTCTGTAAGGATTAGGGTTTAGTAGAGTAAAACTCAAAGGTTAAATAAAGGCTGGAGCGTGCGCTGATTAAAGCAGCAGCTTAGATTGTCGCAGCGAGGACCTCGCAAGCAGGGGGTAATAATGGTCGTGTGGCTGGCCCTGGCCAAACGCGCGGCGGCGGCGATCCTGACGCTAGTTGTGCAATTTACGACCCTGCAACGAGGCCACCGCCTGCGCGACAATTGTCTGGCCTCTCGCCTCTGCTCTCGCGCGAAACTTTTTGACGTGTCGAGTCATTGCGCGCGCTCGCGTCGGCAGACGTCGTCATTTAAAGCGATGATCGGCGGCGGTTTGGCGAAGAAGAATCGTCGCCGACGTCAATACGTGAATTGTCGACCACAGCGCCAGCCAAATTGCGACATGATCTGCCGCAGGACGAGCCACCGTGGCTGCGTACCCGGTCGCCGACGACGTCCGCTCGGGCGTTGGGTTGCTCGACGCGCGCGCTCTACAACTCCACACGCTTTCCTCCTTCAGCCTTGATGCTCTGGCCTTTCGCGACAATGACGACGCGGCTAGCTGCATCCGATCCTGGATCCCCCAAAATATGCTCTACAGCTCGCCACGACGCGCGCGTCGCGACAACAACACCCAGATTTGCACACGCCTGCCGCTCCGCGAAAACGATTGGGCACTTCAGCAGCACCATCATCATTATCCTATGAACAGGCACCAGCATTGAAGAAACGTGAACATCGCGTGCTCCCCTCAAAGGAAGGAGTGAGTACCACGGTTGCCGAGCTTCCGGAATTTTGAGCGCACGACGAGAGCAGCCGCCGCCGCCGCCGCAACTAGCTGGATATTGTGGATGGTCTCCTAAGATTAAGATACAATATGCGTCGTCGGCCTGGGTGCCGCAAGACTATCTTTTTAAAGCGTTGCGACGACGACGACGACGACGAGGCCCTTCGCTCAGCGCACGATCGAGTAGGGGCGACAACATCTCGAGAAGGAGGAGGATGAGAAGGATAAAGAGTCGGCGGAATATAATATGGCATCGTCGTCGTCGTCGAAATCGCGACGGGGCCCAAAAATAAGCACCGGAAACGAAGTGACATTATTAATGCGCGACGCTCGCGAGGTCGACCGGGAAATGGCGGCACAGATTTGTGGCAAGCAAAAGCGAGGCGGTGAGCCAGAGAAGGATAGAGAAAAATGACAAGCTGCGTGGGTCTGTGCGAAGTGGGAACACGAGCAAATGCCAACCTGGATGACGCCGAGGAGGCGTCGCGCAGGCGCTGCTCGGCGCACGTCTTATAGTCCTCGTGCTTAGCTTCGAGGGCTTGGAACTCGGCGTGGCGCCTGATGAGATAGGTGTCGTTGGACTAAGTGTATTCGCTCACCGCTCGACGTCTAGTCTCGCCGCCTCTCTGGCCTCGTCGGCGAGGCGCCGCATCTTCGAGACGTTTTCGCGCGCTCGCTTCGACCTCGTCGCAGCGATGCTTCATCGCGTCGAGTTCGAGGGCGTGGCGGTGGTGGATCTCTTCGAACTGCATGCGCATGTGCGCCTTGAGCTCTTCCAGATCGGCCTTGCAGCCGTCGAGGTCGGCGCTCGTCGGGCCTTCCAACAGCGGATACATGACCGGGTCAGTATGCTGCGCGGCGG